>CM077909.1:80457393-80649893 GCA_039720435.1 Amazona ochrocephala | reverse complement strand
CAGTGTCTGGGTTATACAGATCTTCCATTAACATGTGCACAACTAAAAATTTTGTACAAATTCCAGAGTAGCATAAGGCTTCCCAAAATATTTCTAAAGACATACATTCCTGCAGATACGGTGTGTTAAAGTTCTGATGAACAACAAATTTACATTTCCAGGACTTCAGAAACTATGTTTATTTACAATACTTGTATTTTGTATTTCATTAGGTACTCACACATTCTGGTATTTTTACATATAATGTGAAATAGTGTGAAGAATTTACCTCGTTTTTCTTAGTGCATGCAAACTGTCTGCACAAAGACTAGCAACCATGAGTGAACAGCTCTAGTCGTATTTTAAAATAAGGGAAATTTTTGAAATTATTGTGCTGCTTTGAGAACACTTTATTTTTTGTCAAAAGTTCAGATAATTTAGATGTATATAATTTTTACCATGTCCAGATTTCACCAAAACAAATACACAAAAATAACTGTAATCCAGTTACTCTAAGACTTTGCCACTTTATGCAAATAGAAATTTAGGTTTTATGGTTTAGCTTTACATAGTTTAACTGGTCCACTTTGCAGGCATGTTACTGATACACTAAGCAGTTCATTTTCTTCACTCAATTCTCCCACAGGGATGCAACCAGCTGGGAAATTTTCCAGGAATGTTTCAATAGACACATACAAGTGGATTAGACCCAGGTACTAAACACAAAGATTAACCTTCGTAATGAGGAAACACTGAGGACAGCAGGCATACTGGTAACAGATGGGACCGGGGAAAGGAGAGGATGGATTACCAGAAGGCAAGTGTTACTCGATTTGTGTTGGTTTGGATATTATCTTTTTTACTATTATTATTATTTTTCCCAACTATAGAAGTCATTATACTTCAAGCCCAAATTTGCTGCAAGATCCTGCCACCAAACCCTAGAAGTACAACCCTGGGACAGGTAGTGCATTTCAGCTGATCACAGCAGCCACAGGCTACACAGGTTTAGAGAGAGATTACAAAATTCCTACAGCTCCTTAAAATCAGGTAGTATCATCCATTCTGGCATGGAAGCTATTAATCAATCATACATCTATCTTGGAAATACAGTTTAGAAACAATCTGAGGATTCTCATAGCAAACTCATCTAGCAAAGGCTAAGAAATTCCAGATGATGTAAAGCAGTCTCTAGGAACAAAAAGGGAATAATACTGTTCTCCCGCTTGCATATAGTACAGAAGGGATTTTGATGGTTTAGAGACAGAAATACTCATTTTGAACCTGCATTATGCTGAAATTATGATGAAGTTCAGACTGTGCCTTATTTCCAGTGTGAAGAGAATAAACAACATTATCCAATGACAAATGAAGGCATTAATTAAAAGAAGAAAAATGGAGCAAACTGAATTAAATCTGGTTGGTTTGCCTGGTTTCCTGTGTGCTCATTTACTAGTAACTGAGAACAAAGCCTAAAATAGCAACTAAATGTTAACAGAGAGACATTAATACACCAACAGAGTCCTCATCACGGCTGACTGGTGTTATACAATTCATCTTCTTAAGTAAGAAGTACCCAATGTGTGGTACTATCTCCTCCAACCTTGTGACTGAAGATGAATGTCATAACACAGAGCAGTCATCATGTATACAATGTACATTCTTCCTTCTCTCCCTGATCTTGAAGGAAATTGCTTTGTATGATAGAAATGAAAAATAAAAAGTACTCAAAATAGAAGGAAACCACAGATATTGAATATTAAATAACTTGGAAATTATTACAGCAGAATCAAAGGAACACACGCATGTTCTGAGTCTTCACTCACCACTCACAGAATCACAGAATCACAGAATAGTAAGGGCTGGAAAGGACCTCAAGATCATCGAGTTCCAACCCCCCCGCCATGGGCAGGGACACCTCCCACTAAACCATGCCATCCAAGGCTATGTCCAACCCCACCTTGAACGCCGCCAGGGATGAAGCATTCACAACTTCCCTGGGCAACCCATTCCAGGGCCCCACCACCCTCACAGTAAAGAATTTCTTCCTCAGATCCAATCTAAACCTCCCCTGTTTAAGTTTAAACCCATTACCCCTTGTCCTCTCACCACAGTCCCTAATGAAGAGTCCCTCCCCAGCATCCCTATAGGCCCCCTTCAGGTATTGGAAGGCTGCTATGAGGTCTCCACGCAGCCTTCTCTTCTCCAGGCTGAACGGCCCCAACTTTCTCAGCCTATCTTCATACGAGAGGTGCTCCAGTCCCCTGATCATCCTCGTGGCCCTCCTCTGCACTTGTTCTAACACTTCCATGTCCTTTTTATGTTGAGGACACCAGAACTGCACACAATACTCCAAGTGAGGTCTCACGAGAGCAGAGTAGAGGGGTAGGATCACCTCCGTCTACCTGCTGGTCACACTCCTTTTGATGCAGCCCAGGATACGGTTGGCTTTCTGGGCTGCAAGCGCACACTGCTGGCTCATGTTCATTTTTTCATCAACCCACACCCCCAAGTCCTTCTCTGCAGGGCTGCTCTCAATCTCCTCCCCGCCCAACCTGTAGCTGTGCCTGGCATTGCTCCGACCCAGGTGGAGGACTTTGCACTTGGCATGGTTAAATTTCATTAGGCTGGCATCAGCCCACCTCACAAGCGTGTCAAGGTCCCTCTGGATGGCATTCCTTCCCTCCAATGTATCAACCGAACCACACAGCTTGGTGTCATCGGCAAACTTGCTGAGGGCGCACTCAATCCCACTGCCCATGTCACCCACAAAGATGTTGAACAAGACCGGTCCCAACACCGATCCCTGGGGGACACCACTCGTTACCGGTCTCCAGCTGGACACTGAGCCACTGAGCACTACTCTTTGCGTGCGGCCATCCAGCCAGTTCTTTATCCACCGAGTGGTCCACCTATCAAATTGATGTCTCTCCAACTTAGAGACAAGGATGTCATGGGAGACTCACACCACACTTTTTCTTTTCCAAGGTGCCTTATGAACCAAGCAAATTTTCGATAAGGACTGAGTACTTTTAATGAATCACACACCCCTTTAGCTGACAATTTTTTATGAAACATGGGTATTGACTCCTGCATTCCAACCAAAATAGCAGTTTTTATAAACCTAGTACTTGTTGAATTTGCACTGCAGTTTCATCTAGACAGCTGGATACTGATCACTTTTGCAATCCAGTCTCCAGTGTCTTACTATATGCAATCTGCTACTTTATGCTGTTGATATGCTTTTGGTATTTCACTCCAGAAATTACTCCAATTTGTGATATGCCATGTGCACAAATAGAAACTGTTTTTTTACAGGATATCCTTTGAGAAAGAAGCAGTACTGGATGTAACAGGTTGTTAATAGACATAAAATATACCTTTTTAAGATAAATCTTACCCACACACTTTTTAACTGTAGTCTGACACGTAAAAGTCAGTAGGGAGGATGCATGTCCAGTGGTTAGGAAAAGCAACTCGGTATGGAAATGCATATTTATTTCTTGATGTCAGATTATGAGCCATGGGATATTGGGTAAATAATTTCATTTTTTGCTTCTTTTTATACACATATAAAATTCAAGTAATAATACGAAACTGCACACAGGCATGTTGAAATGCTTATTTACCTGATAATAAAGATGCTACAGATAAGCCACGTATTTGCTATTTTAAACAACTTTACATAAGGACATTGAAATTATGCAGTGTTCAGTTCACTCCCCCTTAGACACACATATATACATATTTTTTTAAGGAAAACCAAGCAAAATCGAAAAATACATCGTAATTCTTTCCTGGACTTCAGGCATACTTTTTAGGTGACTTCTGCATAATGCCTGTCTGTGTTTCCTTGGCGCAGCAGCCTGTACTCAAAAATTACACTTGGCATTGTATCTGGGACACTGTAACCTTCATGGACTAAAGGATTTGGTTTGTCTCATCCCTTCTGATTATGCTCCATATACTAGGAACAACAGTGTGTGGTGACATGGATCAACGGACTGCACGCTGTCCTTTCTGGTCCTGCTTGCTTCTACTCTTCCTTTCTTGTCTCATGGACTACCTTTACTTCCTTCATCCCTGCTATAGAAGGGTGGGGACCACACATTTTACTCACCATACTGTGCCGACAAAAAAGAAAAAACCTTTTTAAGAAAAAAAAGATTTACAAGTAGTCATGAAATTCTAATCTCCTTCTCTTATACAGTAGGCAACTTAAGTTTTCTCATCATTTAATGTAAATATCAACATGCATGACTCATCTAAGAAATTGCAGGGGTAAAACGTTTACATCCTTTGTCTTCCATCTGTCACTCTCTGTTTCCCGCCAAGAATAAAGAAAATCCCAGGCAGGGATGATGACAATACTTCAGTTAAATGACAAGGCAACTTGTAAAGAATATTGTAGAAAGAAGCCTACTAAAAGATTTCCAGTATGAAATTTAAGAATCTGTCAAACACCGCGCCCAGAAGAAAATTGGGAATCACTCAGTATTGTATCATTTGTACTCCTACAGTGAGTTAACAATGTAAACCACATAGGTCCACAGGGACTTGCAAGCGCCTTCTCACTGCATATTAACTTCAAGTCCTAAGGCATTCAGAGGGACAATGGTATTCAGTACATAGTCGGGTCTCAAACGAAACCAAAATGCTTCATGTGTCAGTTGTATGTGCATTCCCTCTCATATTTTTGTAACATATATGATGCCTATACAATTACAGAAACATATCATTATCCTCAAAGGCAAAGAAAAGAGTCAACAGTTTGGAAACAAATTATTCATTAAATTCTGTTTTCACTGACTTCAGTAACTACCTCCCATTGATTTCAGTACATTGACTTCAGTAAGAATGTTAAGACTCCGTGCTGCTTGCACATCCAAAACACCTTTCAGAATGTTGTACTATGCATAAATACTAAAGGTAGCCAATTTCAGCAGTAAGGAAAAAGAAAAATAAATACACTATATAAACAAAATCCAGTACAAATTCATAGTACTTCTTCTTGCCTTTTCATTACACTATGAAGACCTGCACTAAGAGATTCCCTCATAGGAGGAGAAAGCAACTTGAATTTGGGTAATCTCTGAGAGACCATCTGCCTCTGCAGTCAGAGCTCATCTTCTTACCACTTCTCCCTTGGAATATCAGAAAGACTCCTGGAGTTTATGAAGCTGACAAGCTCAGAAATGCTGGAGTAACAGAGGGCATATATTGCCTCATCATAGTAGCAATCAAGGTGTGGGGGAAGGAACTATTTTAGTAAGTACTGCTAAGACAACATTTTTTTTGCCTTCAGAAAGGCCATGTTGAGTCTTACTACTGAAAAAGTTGCAGGTCATCTCAGGTTACATCTACTCTCTTAGAAGGAAACATGGCTGGCCACTGCTGGCCATGTGGACATCCTGCCCTTACATGAGACCAAATATAACGAAGCAGAACTAACCAGCATACCTGTCCTGACAGCATAACCATACCTCTTAAAAAAAAACAGTTACACCTGATTAATCTTCCTCTTTAAAAGACCTGCCTGTACACAGTGTTTGCCACCAAACATGAGAGACATATATAGTTGAATGAAAAAATGCAACTCCCAAGAAATCATGATGTCATGATGCTTCTGCAATGGCAAAATGAGTGGTAAAAGTGCTGTTGAAGGTTCAGATAGCATTTCTTTAAATTTCAGGAATGGATATAGTCAACACTGAAGCAAACAGCAGCGATTGACCTAAGGCTGAAAACATGCTAATATATAGATATCTGAAATCAAAGAGAGAAAGTGGAAGGCAGGATGTGGACAAATATTAGGGCCTTGATCTCCCATTATTTTAGCCATAGTTATAAGCCACCCGAAGAGCAGTCTTCATTAAAAGGCACCCAATAAGATGTCAGATCCACTCGAAAACAGGCACTTCACAAAAAGATAGATCCTATTCAGTCAAAGAACTGTGGTATTTAAAAAACAAAGAAATGCCTACCACATGTGGATGCACACTCGAGATGGCTGAAGATGCACCAAAGATGGCATTAGGTCAAAACTTTTTGGGATTAAAAAATAATCCACAATCATATGGGTAACAAAGACATGAGGGAGGTACCACCTGCACAGTAGTTCATGTAAAAAACATAGTTCATGAAGCTGCTTCTGCTATTCTTGCTGTTCTTTCTGCTGTTGCTGAAAATACAACTGGTTGAGGACGAGCAAAGTGAGATTTAACGCCTGGAAGCCAGGGTTCACAGTATGATGTGGAAGAATGTGAAGTTTGGGCATTAAATCTGTGAGAGTTCACTGTAAAACAGAGTACGAACAAAGGCAGGGTGCTGGAGTCAGAACTACCCAAGCCAAGCTGGAGCCAGAAGAATCCATCATGTTATTTCTTGCCTAACCTTGGAGAGGGCTGTTAGTAGAAGATGAGTCAGGGAAACTGTGCTTAAATATCTTTCCCCACAAGATCAGGAATACAGGAACCCTAGAGCAGAACCACTGGCATTTCTTGTTGACATCTGAAGAGAAGAAGTAGACCTCAGGCTATCTGTCCTGGAAAGCAGCACACAGGGTATCACCCTTTTCCCATTTGTGATCTACTGCACCTTGAAACACATAAATACATTTGGCAATTAGTTACAGGCTCCAGATAGATAAGAGACACATGGATGTTCTTGGAGAGATCCATTTCATAGATCTTCTGCTGTCCCATCTAAATGGGTGGATCTCACATCACCTTGTTAATATAAAATACTACCTATCAAGACACTAAAATGTAAATTAGGCCTTTGGTTCTGAGATGTCTACTGAAAAACAAGCCTAGTGGAGACCAAACTTTTCGAATCTGGAAAGCAACAACGAAGGGAAAAGCAAACTTCGCCAATTATTTCCTAACTTCTGCTTTCCACTTACAGAGGGAGTCATCATATTGCATGAGAGTCACCAACATGTTGATCAAACAGGGCAGGAGCATAAAGTGTTCAAATGACATCTGCATTAAATGAATGTGAAGTGTTATATTAGGTTGCATATAAGTGCAGAATGTCCTACAGCCAAACATGGTCACATTCCATTCCAAGAGAATACAGGTAACCTGAGCAACCTTGTTAGCTTTGTCAGAGCTAACCAACAGTAAAATTTTTGGCAAGAGAGAACTCCTGTGCAGTTTTCAGTATGTACTATCTTCTGGTTTATGAGCTAATATTATAGATGTAGCATAATGACAACTTGTTTTTTTCAGGTTCTTCATGGAAAGGTCCAGTAGAAATTGGTATTAGAAGTGGCAGTGGCCTACCACAAAGAAAAGGCATAGCAGAAAGAACCCTGCAGGTTAAAATAAAAATCCTGATAGAGCAACAAGTGTCATCAGCCTGAACTTTAATTCTGGAGTTCTGCTCTCTTAAACCCAGGACTGATGAATATTCTGTTTTTTCCCTGGCTCTCAAAAATAACTTCTGTAAAACAATTTTCCTCCGATATAAAACAGTTTTAGGTGGTCACATCATTCTCCTAACAACTCACTTTGGAATCTTTATTTGATGAGTCTCTGAGACCCATCAAGAAAGGGCTTGCAGTAAGACAGTGTTGAAAACTGGCGAGGTACTGTATCACACTCCTACAGGCTGTTTGTATACGTCTGATGAATATCTGACAGCACAGTCCCAAAGAGATGACAAGAAAGAAAATAGAAAACAGGATAAGGCATTAAACACTTATTTCCAGCATTATTTTGCAAAAGTCAGTTCAGAGGGTCAGTTTTGTATTTTCATGAAAATTCATTCTGACGAGTAGTGCTAGTGGCTATGTTGCCTTTTTTGAAGGGAATCATACTGTGTATAATCTGCTTGTGAAACAAGAGAAAGCTGACAAAGTGAGCTTGAATATGAATGTGAAACTCTCATTTATTGACAGCTGAATGACACACTCTAGAAGAATGTAAGGTACGTCAGGAACCCTTGACAAAGCATAAAAATCTCATCTTCCAAAATTATTTCTAATGCTGGATTTCCAGGACCACCCACTGGATATTCTATATGATGCAAATTGATTTTTGCTGAGATTTCTTCTTGCCTTGTCCAGACCTGAGGCCAAAGCCCTCCATAATCCCTCCAGACTTTCCAGAGGATATGGACAACTAATTATTTTTCTCAGAAGTTCTTGGTTGAGGTGACTCCCATAATCACACTGTGTGCCTTCGTTCCTCTGCAAGTGAGGGGTACAGGACAGGGTAATCAAACAACAGATGAGACCTTTCAGTGCAGAGAAGTGATTATCACAAGAAGGGCAATTCTAGAGATGGGACACCTCAAACAAAATAAACAGAAATTCTGAAGAAGAAGAAAAAGTAAGATAGCATCTAAAATAATCAAATAAAACTGATTTAGCTGCAAGAACACCACTACTGAAAATAAACTCAGCCACATGGATTGAAAATAAACAAGGTATGAGAGGTACTGGCCTCTATAGATGCAATCATGGCATAGATGGACGGGTTACAAATACTGATGAATCAGAGAATGCTCTACAGCCCTTCACAGCAGGGTATTTACATTCAACCACAGTCTGAATGTACATATATATAAACACCAGAGAGAAAACTAAAAATACACATCACAACTTATTTACACACAAATATTGATTATCCCACAGGGTCTCCATGAATTGAATACTATTACTCAACTTTTGTTCCATCTTAGGGAAAGGACCAGAATCACAGTAATTATTCTATCAAAAGTACCTGACAGTCAGCCACATTAATATCTGCAAAAGCTCATCAAACCTGGTCTTGTTCCTAGACTTTCCATGAATAAAGATTACAGAATTGGATGACCAACTTGTTTTGTAGGATGACAGAAAGAAGGACTTTAATAATAACTGTAAGCCTGTTTTCATTTTGACTTCAGAAGTTTCAAAGTTATCTCTTCAGAGGCAAAAGTTCAGTTGACTGTGGACTGTGATGCACAGCTCCCTACCTATAAATATCTTATTAGTACAGAAGAAGCAGGCCTCTTAAATCCATGATGGGGATATTAGAGTACTAACACATGACCCACAGCCTACAGAGTAATATGCATAATGCATATTAGATTAAACATGTTACTCTAATCTTTCTAATCTAATCTATCTGATTCTTATCGGTACATCTAGGTAGCTTCCGCTAGCAGCTGAGCAGCCCTAAATTTTCCACGATTTATATGAAAGGCTGGTAAGAAGTCCAAGGTGCTATAGATACAAGCCAATACTTAGAAGCTGGCAGAATTTAAACCACAGAAAACAAGTTGACTGAAAGGCAACATTACATCCTATGTCATAGCTGAGCTAATGGACAGTAAAAAGCAAGGCAGTAGTAAATCTAGGCCTCAGAAATTAAAAGAAAAAAAATAATACTGCAGGTAATGTCTGTATATTATACTTCAACATTTCAAAGGGTGCAAGAGGAATAGAGGCAGGTAGCTCAGTGGTTCCCAAAACTTCTATTGTATTGAGTCAAAACAATTTATGACACACCTAGACTGCTTCTGGAATGCTCTGGCAATAATATAGAGCAAAAAAAAGATGACGTATAGCCTCAAAATATTTTCAAAATCTCTTCTAAATAGAATCTAAAACCTAGCTAAACTGGAGTAAATAAATCTAACTAAAACTAAAATAAAACTAAATTTAAGTCCAGGCAATCTTTCTTACTTTTTTTCCCTTCCACCTCTTTCAAAAAATTATTTATGGTACAACTTGTTTCTATCTATATTAGTCAAACTAACCACATTACAATACTTAAGCTCCCTACAGAGCCCAGTGTACATCATGCATACAGGTAACTGGCAGCCATTGCTCATTTCTGATACTCATCAGGTTCTATTTGGGATCCAGTGAAGTGCTAGCCATTCAGCACTGGTAAATTATATTTGTAAACAGTAACATCCCCAGAAATCATAACACATTTAATATACTTTCAATTTTCTACATCCTAGCCCAGGTAAGTCAGACTGAATACGTAACAAATGATGATTTCATCTGGCATTAAGCACGTAACAGGAGAGTTCAAGATATATTAATGGTTGTAGCTCTGCTGCACACTCCCTAGCTACAAGAAAAGCATAACCTGACCAGGTAGACCCTGTGAAACAAGCCCTTCTGCACACATGGAAGTCAGGACAGAAGAGAACTGGTCCTAAACCACTTTGAGGTACAAGTTCTCAATCAACCTCCCATGCAGCAGCTGATATACAACAGGTTCTGATTCCTGTCCAAGTACTTCTCCATCTGCTTTGTGCTCCAGTGATCCCACTTCCCTTAATGGCACCATGACTTGTATGAGATTCACCACATCTTCAACAGAGCTACATAGATGTGCCTGAGGGACAGAGGTGATTTAGCATCCATGAATTCATACGCAAATCTTAGCCTCAAATGTTTGCCTACTTCTTAAGACTTTGTCAACTTTTTTCCTTGCTCAATTGGAACATTCACTTATTTATTTACACGTAATTTAAAAAAAAAAAAAAAAAAGAAAAAGGTTGATACTTCTTTTTCCTTTAGTTACCTGACAAACAGTAGTATAACTGCATAAATTTTGCCTGAGGTGAAAGCTGGAGTTGAGCCTAATCACTAGCTGGAGACATTGTTCTGGCTAACTTAGGCAGAACACATTTGTACTGTATGCTCAAACAGTGGCTAGGCACTCAGTTAAGGATTCCTTTTGCAGTTGTCGATTTTGATTAACCCTTTTCTAGATTCTCTAAGAACACAGTTTTTCTGTTTTACATTATTTAATTTGCTTTAGAGTATAAAGGCAGAGGCAGTGCGTGGATTCTGAGCTCAGCAGAGCATAAACATATGCATAGAGACATGTTTAGCCTTCAAAGACAGCATATGCAACTTTCTGAAATCCAGACTAGCACCTCCTTAGACACTCTGCAATTCATGAAGCAGCACCGGTTTTACTTCCAGAATAAACCATAAGTCTTCCTATTCACCTGTCTTGAAATAAGGAGTCAAAAGTGAAGCCATGAAAGCATAAAAGGGTATCAAAGTTGAAGAAAAGAAATAGAGACAATATAAATATGCCTAAAATATATATATTTTAAAAGATACTATTGCAACTGGATGTCATTTGAGAAAACCAACCAAAAATTATTTTGGTCAGCAATTACTGAAAGTCAAATTAACTCTTCAAAGTTATACACAGTTCTTAAATTCCTCAAATTACTTTGTTGTACTGTTTCAAATTTTTTTATGTAAGCTGAAGTTTCTCATTTTATGCTACTACATAGGTAAGATGAACTTAATACCAAAAGATCATCAAAACTATCAAAACTTTGCTTGAACAAAAAACGTTTCACCACCACTGAGATTCCCCAACATCCTGCAGCATCCTGCATGATCTGCCCTTGCCTGTTTCCACCAGTGTCTGTTTACACAAGCCTTTAAACTTAGACGAACTTGATGCCCAATCTTGAACCACCCCTTTGCACCCAATAACATTACTGGACAGGATGTATCCTGGTATGCATAGAGATGGTCTGATCAGATTTTCTGATAAATTACACATGAATTTTTCCTCAGGTAAAAGTGTTCTCATTAGTTTTCTCGCTAAAATGCACACATTAGTACTTATCAGAAAAGTAACTTGTATCTGTTCGTTGCTCACCACTGAAAGACCCCTGAATGCAACCCAGAGTAAGGACCAACCAAATCTGCAGAGCTTCAGAGCTAGAACCCACATTTAAATCTCAATTCTTCAGCTGTTACTTCATCTGTACAGCACACTGAGACAATTTAACACATTACAATTTTGCAGATGAGGCCCACCATTTAAAAAAAAAAAAAAAAAATGCTTAGCCCCTTTGGCTTAAAAAAGCCTTTCATTCATGCTACAAATTTCTAAACCATCAACCACTTCATCCACACTGCTCCTAAAATGAATTTTCTCTATTCTTGATAGCATTATTTTCTCTCAGAACTCAGTTTTCACATGCATAAGTAACTTGTTTTGCAGAGATCATTGTGTCTCAAAACTTCCCGCATTTCAGCCATTAGATTTGTTTGTTTGTTTGAATATACTAAAAGACTGCATCACCATTAATAAGGTGTTTGTATGCCTGCTACAGGCCTTCCAAAACCCTGAAGGACTCATCAAGAATCCATAGAACATCAGAATCACTCAGCCTCAATTCATGAATCTCTCATCATGAAAATGCGCAGGAGATTCTCTGATAGCAATTAAGGCTCCTATTGGCATATATAAACAGAAATGACAGAGGTCTCTCCCTTTTACATCAAATACCATTTCAAGAAGGAGAGAAAAAAAATGGAGGAAACATAAAAAAATTATGCTTACTAGTGAAGAACATGTCCACTGTTTCCAACACTAAAGTAAACATTAAACATTTTTCTTCTCCCAAAAAAGTGTGTTTAACACTGCCAAAATCAGCTTAGGAATCTGTACTGAGGCACTCCGCTTGGAACTCATAGTGAGAGAGATACATGTTTTTCACAAATGCAAATTTCTCACAATCAGTTCTGTCTCACAATCAGTCCTGCCCAGCTCCCCCTGCATCTCATGGCTTAATCAGTATTGTCACATTTGTAAAAGGTAAAAGGTTAATATTTTCTCTTAGTTATAGAAGACAGGTATTTTCTTTCTCCCTTCCTCTGTTTTCCATTGCTACATCTGGAAATAAATCATCAACAACACGCTAATTTAATATAATATCAAATATCGGCAAACTTGTAGTAGCATACTCATAACCCATATGTGCAGTAGTGGCCTTCTAAAATTACTTAACTTTAAATCCTTAAAAAAGCAATCCATTAAGAACTTTACAAGAAAGTGCCCAAGGCTAGTTTAAAGGCTGATTGATGTCACTGAGACATACTACAAAAATAAAGGTTAAAAAATATGTAATAAAAATCTCATGCTTGATAAAAAATTTAATACTGTGACATGTAACTTCCAGATAAAATATGGCATCCCACCGTATTTTATATCGATCTCTGGTATTCTGTTTTTACTGAACTAACAGGAATAAGAACTCCATATACTCCATTTCAGGTAAAGCATTTTAGAAGCTCATACTATTCAGTAATAAACTTACTAAGCAAGAACATATTGATTCTGTAACACCTTAATAGTCAAATTTCTCTTTTCACTTTTATATGCTTTACTGCAGTTGTTTGACAAAGAAAGACAAAGCAGAACAAAAAGAACTTCAAAAGCACCCTATTTTACAGGGTATGTGGAAATATACATGCAGGAGGTAGGGAGAGGAGTGAGAAGCTGGATGAAGATTTTAGGTCCTGGGTGGCCTGAAGTTGAAAGATATGCACTTAAGCGTCCAACTTAAGGAGCTATGCGGGATGGGGTGTGGGGAGGGGAGGGATAGAGGGAAAGCCTACTTATGTGCACACAGACTTACTGAAGAAAGCAGAACAAACAGTGAGCAGTGTACAGCTCTGTTCTGCCCTTGATTTTCTAGGAGTTTCTTCTGGAAACCTGGTGAATAAAAGCACAAGAATCAAACCTCTGTCTCCCTAGCTTTTACTGAGCACGCTCCACACTGGCAAGCAACCGTATACAGAGCTTTCAAAGGCATATTGCTGTGTAGGAGTGATGACTGACTGCCCTCCAGGCACCTCAAACGCAATGCTGTCACTTCTAGTCACTACTCAGCACTCAGCAGGGCTAATGCCATACCTGTTATGACAAGAATCAGCCACTTAAAGGCACCACACCTCTGCCCCCACAATGCATACTTGGAAGAAGGTATGAGCCGCACAATAACGTTTTAGGTGTTGCCAAGGAGAAGCAATCTTTCCTATAAACACTGAGGAGGTGAGAAGCACAGAAAATTAATAAACTAAGAGAGTATTAAATGGAGGACGACTTCGTAATCAGAGCCCAAATAACTGCTATAATGTTGAAGTAGTTCCTCTTGTATATGGTCAGAGAAAGTAAAACACTAAGATGCCATCTGACCAAGCTAAACTGGGTTTTAGTTGTCAGCCTAAACCTGCCATCTGGTGTCAAGATACAGCAGATCACACCCCAGATGTGATCCTTCAAATAAATTGAATTTCTACCCCCTTCCTCTCTTTCTGCAGTGAAATTGGAGAAGAGGATCTATCAAAGATGCAAATTAGCAAAGTTTATTTCTTAGTAGAGCAACTGTTATTAAGATGGTACATCAACAGGTAAAATTTTACACATATACAGAAAAAAAAGTAATTACTGCTCCACAATCTCCATCTGTCAGTATTCAGTGCCATGGAAATATGTCTGCGGTTGAGGAAGGAGGTTTGAATTTCTTGCTAGCAAAATATGCAGGTTGGCCCACCTTAACTGTTTGAAAGTATTCTGAAAAGCCGGTATTTGTTTCAGGGCACTGTAAGTTTTGAAATCTTTGTCTCATTTCTTTACTTCTTTCTGTCGCAATATCTCATTCCACAATTGGGGTGGAGAAGGGTTATGCAGCACTATCATTTGCACCTCATTAGTCTTGGGCTGGAGCTTTGAGAAAGCTGATACTCCCTCTAAATTTTTACAGATGCTTCTAGTTTACCAGTTCATGACTGCACTACTAGGAAAGACTTCCTGCCACTAAACTGCTTGCTGGCATGTAAGCTGAATTTCAAAATCCCCGAAAAAAGTAAAGCTCTGTGGTGTTCACTTGCCTTATTCTTGAAGGGGTGGAAAAAAATCCTGAAAAAATACAGTAAAACTCTTCACTCCTAACCTGTGAGACTAAAGCCCTTGGAAGTATTTCCTTAAAATTGCAGCACATCTTGATTTTGAAACTCCCCACAAAAATGTTCACTAACAGGAAGGTATTTGCGGAGGTGTTTGTGACATAAATTAGTATTATGACACACTAAATAATTCAGGAGAATAATTAATCAATTGAGACCTTATATTTTGCCAAAATCTAGATATTTTCCTTTATTGCCTACATGGAACATGCATAATCTTTCACTCGCTATTAGAAGATTTACATGAGGGATTCTTCCTTCTCCACAATCTAATGTTCTATACTTCCTTCCCTAGAGGATGAGAACACTCTCCGGTGGGTTTTTTGATTTGTTGTTTTTTAATTTGGGTGGGGTTTTTTGGTGGTTGCTTTTATTTGTTCCGGGTTTTTTTAATTAATTTTTATTTTGCTTTGTTTATAATTATTTTGGGGAGTTTTCTGAAGTTCTGAGCAGGTGACGCTCCTCTGTTCTTAATCTTTAGTGCTTTAGCAACGTTAAGGCTAATGACGAGGGTCACAAATCCCCTGATGGAACTGAATGCATTCCAAGCTCCCCTACCCACTCAGAGCAGTAATCCCCTGCAGCTGGAACTCACTTACCACCATGCACAGCTAATACATTTTTTAAAAGCTAGTCACTAGTGACAAATGTAAACTGGACTGAGCAGCTCTCATCTCCTATCCCCAATCTTCTCTCATAACCCTGAGACTTGCTATTTCAGTGATGGATATGATCTGCCTTTTAAAGCTACCAAACCAAAGTTGTATAGCTCCACTCTAAGTGACTAGAAGGTTTTAAAAGCATCTTCAGCTGTCAGACTTGAACAAAAACAAAACAGGTCATTCTTTACACAAACATTTCACAACTGGGAAAACCATCTTAGTTGGCTTTATCACTACCATTCTGAACCCACTATTTATTTAGATGTTATATGCAAGCCATCTGTACAACACAGTTACAGTATCTGCTTGATGCTATTAAGCTGCTTGCTGTTTTCTGTTGTCTTAATAAAACTCCAATTTCAATAAAATCCAAGACCAGGGTTCAATCCTGCTGATGGTAATCTGTTGTTAGTACTGAAGCAATCTGAAGTTCCAGCCTCAGAGTACAAATCCAATGTATTCTGGTTCAAAGGCAGACTTCTATGTAGTTTCCTCTAGCAAACTAACTGCAGAGGACAACTCACATTTACACGTGGGCAAATTACAGTAGAAACCATTTCCCCAGGTATTCTAAAGGAAGGGAGGACTGTTTCCAAATAAGCATCCTCTCCTCACTGACTTCCACAGAGGTTCAAAGCTGAACAGCCCAACATTAAAAGTATGTTCCAAAGAAAGGCAAAGGGAAAGCTGAAGTCTAAATAGAAAGAAAAAGATTATATTGCTTGGAGGAAAGTAAAAAAAAAAAAAAAAAAAACATTTCCAGTGATGACATAATTACAACAAAGTATCCCTGAAAGGAATGAAAATAGAAAGGGCTTGATGGTAATGTAATTGTTTGATCTAGCTTTTTTAAAAATAAGGGTTAGTATAGTACCTTATTCCTCTTTATTAAATTTCACAGATAACTGGCATTAATTACCATGATTTAAGCAATATTTCCAATAGGACTTGGAAATAGCTACCAAAACACTGACTACAATACTTAAGTTTCATTAGATTTAATTACTGCAAAGTTACATCTGGTGAGGGAAACATAATTGTATAACTATCCTCAGCATTGTAACTTGAGTTCTGCCTCTGCATATTACATACTTAAGTATCTAATTTAGGTGCTAAAATTCACTCCAGTTAATAACGTGTAACTAGCAGAAACATAAAGAGACAGTGAAAAACAGATCTCTATGAATTAAAATCAGGTCTAATTATGTGACCTTTCTGTGTCCCTTAGAGCCCTCCTGAGGGCAGGTATTTCAAGCAGTCTTGGTGACCAATCTCAACAGTAACCATGCAAATGGAATGTGTAAGATGGGGGAAAGCCATCCCCAGTGCTAATGAAGAAAGCAGAAAATCATTTGCTTTATAGTCAAGGTTCTGTTCAATTTTCTTCTACTTCCTTCTGCATGTCACTGTCTGTCACATTTCCCTAATTTAAAAGCAATCAGACAGCCTCCAAATAATTAAACAAAAACCTTTATCTCTCTAATTTTCACTTTGAATATAGCACCATGGGATTTCAACACACTGCTTGCAATTATAAATGCTCACACTTTTTGCATGTAGTCATGCTCAGAACTAATAAATTAATCCAACACCAACACAAGATTTAGAAATAAACTGGACTGCCAACATGCTAATGATGGGTAAGTGGTGCTTTAGGAGAAGAAAGTCCCCACTGTCATGGGCACTGCTGTTTGTTGACATTGCTACTGCTACAAAGGTTTAACAATACCAAATATTTTTAAGGACTACTTTCTAAATCTATGGCAATACTTATAACTCCCATCATAAACTTAGATAATTTATTGTAATCCACATATTCTCTTCAGTGTAACAGTGCTTACTAATCAAGTATAAAATATGGCACAAATTTAATCATAATGGAATTGTGGTAGGGCTACAATATTCTGTAAATACACACAAAAAAAATGCAGTTCTCTTATTTGAAAAGTGAGATCAAAGTAAACTTGGAATTTTTTGCTAACATATAATTTAAAAATAGCATTCAGTGCTCTGCTTTAATCCACAGTAAAACTGCTAATGTAAACAAATTAGAAACTGTAACAAGTATAAAAATGTAAGAAACCTTCTAAGAAAGCTGAAATGTAAGATTTTGCAGAACTCACAACTAACATAAACAGAGAGGTGTAAAAAACAGCGATGACTTTGAAAAGTTCATGTACTCCACGAATGATATCCAGTAAGAAAAACCCTTAAAGCTATGACTTTACTAATAAGCTTCTACATGTTTCCAAATCCAGGCAAACACTAAGAAGCATATTTACAGACACACACAGAGCACAAAATGGAAATTCCTAGCCCTGTATGAAACCCCACACAGCCACTGGCAGACCTTGTGTGAAATGAGTACTGTTTCTTTAAGCTCAAGGACCTGCTACACTCAAGCAGCCTGCAGCCAAGGAAAAGTTCTGAAGTTAAACTCTCAGGAGCAAACATTTTCTACTTGTGAAGTAAACTCTGTTGAAAGACAGCAGACTATGGTCCCACCAGTAAAAACAGGAAAGTTTTCAGCCAGTGACAGCTCTGCCTACAGACGAGGAAAAAAAAAAAAAAAACCAAAAACTGTCACAGACTCACTTTATTAAACCATATGCTCATTGCCCTGTGAAGAAAGCAGGGTCACTAATTAGTTCATTCTGTGAAAGAAGCCCCTCCTGATCCCGTTGACTTTTGTCCCCCTGGTTAGCTCAAGCTATTTCTGTCATGCAACTTGAAAATCACTGGAGGGAAGAAGATCGCCATAACAACCGCTGAAATGATCTTGTGGAATGTGTCTAGTGGCACTGGAATAACCTGAATATGTGCTCCAGATGTGTCGGCTGTCACGGAAAAAGTAAACACATCTGATGGACAACGTATGACTGGATGGCCTCACGGTTGACTCCAGAGAGTTGGGATGGAGGGGAGGGAAAGGAAAGGAGGCAGGGAAATGGAGTCAAGGGCCAGGCGAGAGTCACCCTGTGGACCTGTGCAGCCTGGCAGGCTGAGAGGGGCAAGGACTGGGCTTGATTGTTCCATTTCTGTCCCTCGTCTGAGTGGCCTCTGTGGGACTGCTGCAGCCTCTGTGCGTTTGTCTGGCACAGACTTGTGAGCTTTTGGGAGCAAACTGAAATACGAACTTCTAGGAGGAGGGGGAGAGGAAGAGGGGTTTCATGATGCTTGCTTCCTAAAGCTGGTGTGTCAATAGATGGTTTTATTTTTTTTTAAGGTATTCTGCTTCTACATTCCCAGTCCCTTCTCACAGAAATAACTTGGCCTGTTGCCTTCACTGTGCTATAAAGCAACACATTTATCATGTTGTTGGAAAGACAAGCCTGAAGATAAGTTGTATTTTCAAAAGTTGGGCTTAGCTTGCCCCTCAAAGTGGGACAGGACTTTATTTACCTTTTCCAACATTGCTTCTAGTAACTAATAAATAATATCTATTCATGGCTATCAACAGAATATACCTGTAATTTTTCAGAAAAGAAAACTTAGAGAAATAATCTAGGTCATGGCCAGGGCTCCTTTCCTACCCATAAAACAAAACAACAAAAAAAAAAAAAAACGAACAAAAAAAAACCCAAACAAAACAGATAATGGAGCTGATCAGCAGCTAAGAGTATCTATTTCAAAGGAAATCTTATTCTTTGGGCTATATGATCCCAATCTAAAAACGCACAATTATCATGTGTATACACAAAAGCTGAAAAGAGAAACATGCACCTGTATGAGGCACTTATAAAAGATACCATACATTTTAAAATGGTCTGCCTCACCTGATGAAGCTATGGCATACAACATAGCAACAAGGAAGTGTTTTGCCGTAATTTTACAAAGGTAGGAGTAAATCCCCAGGCAAAATATAAAGAAAAACCATCTTGGATTTATTCTGTATAGTCAAGATTGTTTCAGCCCAAGACTTCAGACAGGAACACACACAACCTCTGCCTTTAGAAGAAGTACTCTATGTTTGGGCACTCCAGCGCTGGATAAAGAAAACTTACAGCTGGGGCAAATTTCTGCTAAACTCAAGTGAATTTTAACATGTCATAGGAATTCCTCCTTACATTCCATAATAAAAAAGAGAGAAAAATCTCAAAAAAACAAAATAATCTTATGTTAAAAACTGTACAGGAGAACTCCAAAATAGTCATGAAACAGATCCATCTGTTCTTTTAAGAAATAGTTTATCTGTTTGTTAAAAAGGTTTTAAAATAAATATTTAAGTATTGCAAGTCAATAGTTTCATAATTAAACCTCAATTATGAATTTACAAAAACAGTGCATGTTGCCAGCTGCCCTACTGCTTCATATACCTGGGTTCACAATCTCCTAAACAACCTAAATCTGGAAAAGCAAGTGTCGACCCTTTTCTCCAAAACACACACCAGAAATTTTATTACAAACCTATAGGAAAAAGAATTCTGTTAATTACGGATAATTGCACTTACAAAGTGTCTAACCACAAACAAATCACAGTGTTTGTTTGGTTAAAAATGAAGCAGGCTTTAGAACTCAATATTGTAATTAACTGGAGAGAGAGGATCACACAGTGGCACTTCCAAAGATGGGTGACATGAAAAGATTCCAAAAATTTTGTAATTGTGTCTTTTTGATTGAGATATCAGTAAACTTGGGACAAAGAAACATTACCAGTTGACAATAATGGAAGTCATGGTGGACCAGCTTCAATAAGCAGCATATTAGTAAATCTTCAGCAGAGTTCCCTGTTTCCTTATTTAGACATAGTTTAAGAGTATTACCCAGACAACCAGAGAACTAATCATCTGGAGAGATGTATGGCAAAAAGACAAAGTTGCATCACTGCTGATCTCTCCACATAATCTTCCACGCAAGGGGACCTCGTTGGGAAAGGACTGCAGACAGCCAAAAATTAGCCTTTCGTAGGAAACTCCTTGCCTTCCAAGCAAATACAGCAAAACATAACGCTGCCAAACAGCAAGCCAGGCAATGTAGAACAACACAGATTTCTGACAGTTAATGACTATCTGAGAAAATATGCCTAACTCAACAGAACCAAAACAAAAAAAAACAACAACCAAACCCCCGTATTATCACCTTTTAGCCTAATACGTTTAATGTTAAATTATTATCATGGTAACAAAACCTTAAGGCCCTAGATACCATGCAGCACTAATGGGTCAGACTTGTATTCTGTAAGACAGGAATGAACCACATCATGTTTTGTGTAATCAGGAGCACTGTACTCTAACCATGTAATTTTTCTTCATTTAGGATCTCCATCCAGTAAAACACTTCAAATACTCTTAGTTTCACCAAATAGTTTGCTGTTTATAATCAGAGGATTGTTATGCTTGGTAGGTACTATGCTTATACTTTGAGTGTCTGCTCCAGCAACTGATTGAACCAAATCATATGAAAGAACTCGTCTTCTTGCAAACCATACCTCCACAAACCTTGTTGCTTACACAGATGCCCAGCTGCAAACACATCCTGCTACCAAAATGGTTAGAGAACAAAATCCACACTTTTTCTGCAGAATAAATTAGATTTCCTTCATGTCAACTGGTGTGCACAACCAATCTATACATTTCCTAAGATAGGGAATGAGTCAGAAGTTAAGCAAAAAAGCCTCAAACAACTCAGATACGACACCATCACAAAACAGTAACAATTCATAAATTCTTAATCTTAAAAGCAAGTGTAATGCAAAAGTAAAAAATTAACAAATCTTAATCTGAAGCAAAGTACTCTCATATTGTCTTATTCAACTGTGCTGATGTAGGTGCCAAGGTACTGGCATTGGGGAGGCTGCAAGGATAGCTTCTGTGAGAAGGGGCATGGGGCTGCTGCGTGCTGAACTCAGCTGGCTGCAGTGGACATGCCACAGCATACAGCTGAGACCCTCAGCTAAGATGGTGGTGCCTCAGGGAAAACATGTTTAAGAAAGTGCAAAACACACTGACCAGAGAGAGGGAAAAAGATTAAGAAAAAGGAGTGCAAGGATCAGAGGAGCTGGAGGAGGTGCTCCAGGCACCAGATCCCCCTGCAACCCATGAAGAATACAATGCTGGAACTGATGTCCATACTGCAGTCTGTGAAGGACCTCACACCAAACCAGGCGGATAGTCTTTGAAGGAACGGTGGCCCATGGAGAGCCCAGGCTGGAGCAGATTTTTCCTGAAGGTCTGCAGCCCATGAAAGGATCCACTCTGGAGAAGGAAGAATGTGTGAGGAGGAAAAAGCAGCAGAAAGGAGCTATTACAGACTGACCATAAACCACCCTGCACTGCTTCCAGGGAGTAGAGTCAAATGTGAAGGAGTAAGTGAGCAGCTGGGTGGGAGTTTGGCCCTTAGCCAATGTTAACTCATCAAACCAACAAATGTAACAACCATCTCATGGACTGAACATATGACAAGGGAAGTGCGAGGTATCATTTTGCAGTTGGGCTATTTAGTTCTTCACAAAGAATTCACAGAACCCATCTATCTAGGTTGCTTTTTTTGACTAAGCATTTCTTAATATCCAGCGCAGCCATTATTGGCAATCATTTTGACCTGTAACAAGCAATGGAAAAGTCTTTCACTAAGTTATGTAGGATTAATATGGACAAGTATTTCTGGGTAACTTTAATACCCAGCTCCAGACTGTTAACCTACTTTTGTTACATGTTTTGGTAACCAAAAAATCTGCCATCTTCTTCACAAAACTAAGGTTTATTATTCAAAAGTAATTTTCTAAGCACTTTCACCTACTTGAAGGTAGTTTTCAGATAATGTATAAAATACTGGGAAGAATTTCAGTTGTTTTGTACAAACATTCGGCACACAGTCTACTTTTTTTTTTCCTCTCTGTACGGATTTAACACGCATACGTTTACTATTCAGAACAATCATAAAGACTGATTGATTCAAAGTTTAGTTAAGATAGTGTAGTAAAAGAGTAAGCCACCAATTTAACTAAGAGTTCAGAAGCAGCACTTGAGCATGCAGAGGGGTTCAAGAGAATGCGAATGGTCCTATGACGTCCTCTGGTAAAGAAAACATTTTCACATAAAGAAACCACAACCTCAGCTACTAAAAGTCTCCGTTCTTATGACAAGGTCAATTAGACCAACTGTGAAGCTGATTACGTCTTAGGAATCTGTGTGCTAAAAGTCCTACTTTTCATGTGGGATTCCAGTAATACTCATCTGATTGACATCTTCTGAGAAAAAGTCAACATGTCCAGATCAGGCATTACTGAAAACAGAGGATAACAGAGCACAAAAAGCATATGCAGGTGGTAATAAGGTATCACATACAGGGCATGGCTCGGCAAAGTTCTAAGGATAGAAATCTCTGTTGAAGTCAAAGAGACAAATCTGTATTCATATTGTTGCACTGACACAAAATCTGCTACAATACTCTATAGAATTTTACACTGATTTAGGGGGAACGCTAAGGACTGTTGTACTTCTGGGCTGTTGGACTGCTTTGGTTTTAATTCACTGATTTGAACTCTATTATTTTGCTCAAAACAGTGAAGACACTTGCTCCTGCTTGCACCTGTTGTATTTCCTATGGCTCATTTCCCACTGATATAAATATCAAGGCCTCAGGGAAGCACTTTTTAACTTAAAGCAAATCCAGTAGATGTTCCATGTCACTAATTTAGTTTGTTCCTGCTGCCTCTTGCTTACAGACACCTGAAGTTTGCTCATCTCTCCCACAGCTCATCATTTATCAAAGGGAACACAGCTGAAATTCAAGCACTCCAAAATACTAAATATGAGCAAGACATATCATAGTCCTCTGCAGATCTTGAGAGTCAGCCTGATCACCAAAGAACCAGATGTTTTGTTATCTCCAAATTAGGCACGGACTTCATTTCACACGGGGGAAGGGCGTCATTTTACCATCTATCACGTTTCTGGAATCCTTCCTTTCCAGTCCAGACAGCACCAATCATGTTTCTGAGTCTGTTCACAACTGAATTTTTGTTACTGTATCACAGGTCTGGCAGGCATTTGTGGGAATGGGAAGGGGGAACAAGTACTAATGGAGAGGATCACTCTGCAGTGTGATATGCTACTGGTGGTATTGATATGCATGAAATAACATAGACCATTTTTCTTTTACAAAAAGCATAAACTCCCTGTGTACGATTCTGGATAAAAGCCTACCCTTTAAGTTTCAACAAAGCTTTCGGAAAATGAGGGATATACAAATGTGACACTAGAAAACAAAAAGTTACTCAGTAACTGTGTTAGACCAGTGTTCAGCTGAATTCTGGATAGTGGCTCTGTAAACCCTTGCAAACACACTGGGGACCTAACTCATGCTGAATACAACTCTTCATCTACATGGGATTGTTTCCTCTCAATACAATCAGAGCAGATGAAAACCAGATGCTGGGGGTCTGGTTTGATGGGATTTTATTTTTAGGGATTTTTGCACAACAAAAGTCATTCAACTTCGTAAACCTTAAAAATATTCTCTGTCTTCCCAAGGGACATAATTCAATAATATGTTGCATACTAGCAACAGACAACAGCGGTGCCATACACACCGGTCTTTTGAGTTTTTCCATCCAGGGTTTTTTGTGTACACTAATTGCAGATATTATATTTTCTGGTATTTATACATAGCAAATATACAATGATAAGTAACATGTCATCAAACAATGTTTCAATGCTTTAGTGCTTTTCTGTATGTGTTATAAAACATTCAAAAAACTATCATGAACTTGCTTTAAAAATTGAATCAATGAGGGGAGTAAAATGTAAAGCACTACAAGATACACACAAAAAGGACGCTTACACATAGGGTAAGCTTTTCCTGTGTGTATCACAAGTTGTTTGGAAGATTAAAACTGAGACAACGGACAGGACAGAGAAACCAGCAGCAGACTGAATACTACAGGTAAAACACACCTGAGTTTTTGTTTGCATCATATTCATAAGACCAGTGCTGCAAAACCTCTTTTATTTCTTCTAAGCTCATAACTCCAGAACTAAGACATGGAAGATGGCCACAATTGAAAAGTCGATCCAATTTCTCATAGCTGGATCAATTTCTGCATTGTTCACATATGCACACCTCAAAATCAAGCTGTATTTATGCAAATACGAGTTCTCATACAGAGGATCTTGCCTTACTCTCCCCTAAGAAAAAGTACTGTAGATGAAATAAAAATTACTGCACTACTGACTAATTATCACTGCAGTAGCTAAAAGAAGGAAAAGCTTTGTGGATTTTTATTGCAATAATGGATATTATCAACTCAATATTCTAAATATGTGAGTAATGTAACAGTAGCAAGATCTACCATATGAAAAATGACAAAATAAGCCTGGTATTGTGTTCATCTACATGTTAAAGAGAACACCACCAGGCCACACTTTCTTCTACTGCCGTGTGTTTCTATACATGTAAGAAAAACAATTTTTCTTCCAGGCAGCATTTCTCTACTTATTTTATATTGTTTGATGGCTTTCTGTTTCTGTCAACTAATTTACTGTTACAATGGTTTCTGTTATGATCAAATGCCGTTTGCTTTATCAATACTGCTATTAATTGTCTCATTCTCCTTCACCGGTCCGTTCAACTTACATTCTAATTCTCTATAAAGAAACCTTGGTACACACTAACTGCCAGGACTTGAAAATCTCTCTCAGATTTGTGGGCAAGTAGAAATCATTTTCAGGCAAGGGTCATTAATTTTTAAGAAATCTGGAGCCTGTACTTCAAAACTTAGTCCTTGTGGCATGACAGGCCTCTCAAACACGGAACGAATGGAACAGAATCTATTTGACCCTTTGGACTGACAGCTCCATGGCCCTCTGCTACCACTTGTAGTTTTGTTTTCATTGACAACTAACATTTCTGTGACCAGAAGTGAAAACTCGCATGTCAGTTTCTCTCTGCTACCATTCTGGAAACCTTGAGATAAAGTTTCCAGTGGAAAAATGGACTTAAAAATCAGATGGTTAGGGCAAAACAGAAAACCATAAATAGCTCATCTGTTTGAGAGAAAGTTAAAGCAGTCACATCTAAAGTGACTAAAGGATAGGGACAAAACCCTGTTCTCTCTTTCCAGGAAACAAAGGTGAAGAAAAAAAAAAAAAAAAGAAATAAAAAAATTCAAAAGGTATCAGTGAGAAGAATGGATAGATACAGAAGACAAATTCCCCAGACTATGGTATAGGAAAATACCCAGCCTCCTTTCTTCCCCAGTGGCTTAGTAAGTCATATTTGTTTCTCAGACAACTCTATTTTCAATTTTCACATCCCTGGAATAGCTGGCTTAGTTTTCTGTTAAGTGTTTCAAATCCATGCGTGAGTGGAGAGTTGTAAAACAGAAGAGAAAGAGTAAAATGGCTTAAGCTCAAAAAAGATTATTTTTTTAAAAAAACACAGCATGTATAAAGTGTGTTCTTTTATATTGGCAAATAATCCTTTATTTTTCTGAAGAAATTAGGATGCTACATTTTTGTGTAACTTTGAAAAACAAACTTTTGAAATCTCTGAAAGATCTTATATTCAGTACACTCATATTTTATCACAGGCAATACTAACTCAGTTCTGAAACCATATAAAACTGGAATATGGGAGAGCATTACACTTTCCCTGGTCAAACTGACCCAGCCTTCTCTCAGAACCTTTCAACAAATGCCTATTGTGGAGAGGAAAGTTGAAGATAAAAATGTCTGACAAGAGATTGGAACTTCTTAAAAAATACACTTTGTAAAAAACTTTCAAAGTGATTAAATACACATTAACTTTGAAGATGCCATAAGGCAACAAACTAATTTCACAAAATCATGCTGCTTTCTGAACACAGAAACTAATAGATAACATAGAAATTTACATAACCAGTAAGATTTGTATGAAACCTTTAATTGGAAAAGAAAAAAATACTCAAAGTTTCACATAATGAGACACAAGGATTTATTCCTTATTTAAAAAAAAAAAAAAAAAAGGAAAAAAAATAAGTTTCCTTGTGAAATTATCATACATATATCTATTATTTTTCTATTTTATCTAGAAAAAAATAAATATGCCTTTAGGAGAAATCTACTGTTGTAGTTTTAGTAAAACAATGATACACAGTCTATGAAAGTAACAGTTCTTAATGCATAAAAGCAAGTAGCCACACAACTCCCATAAAAATGTGGTCTCATAATTCAACAAAGACCAAAATCAGAACACATCCTGACAATACTGTAATCTATCATTAGCATTAAATGCTCAGTCCTAAGACTTTAATTGCAACAAGACATGAAGCTCTGAGACTTAAGACTGGCAAAGTGTTCATTCAGCAGGCATGGACAAGGAGCACATATTTTATACATGCTGGTGCGCATAAGTCATTGTTTGCTAGCCTAGCTGTGAGCATGCAAAGTAAAACTTTACACGTTACTACAAGGCTCCTTTTTAGTTTCTGCATGTGCTGAGGAATATTTAGACACAGAATCACACATGTATGTATATATACACACTCACAAAACAAAGCAAATGATGCTGCAAAGAAAGACGAAAGGAGCATTGTCTTTCTCTATAATTATTTTATGCTTTTTTCCTAATCAAAATGCCAGTCTTTTTTTCTTTTTTTTTGCCTCATTTTTATTTTGTGAAAATAAGGAACTGAAAACAGCGATGCAGCCAAGCAGAACCTAGACAGGCACTGCATAGACACATTTTTTGGAAGTTCTGAACCACTAAACATTTGCAGAAAGACAGTATGGCAACAAGAGACCTTCACTTGAAGTGGAGGCAACTGACACTTCAGCATACTGTGGTTGAAGAGAAGTAAGTTATAATTACTACATATGCAGAGGTACAGTTCAGAAATATCCTCTCCCCAAGTTTAAAACAAACACACAGATGTCCCTGCCCATGGCAGGGGGGTTGGAACTCGATGATCTTGAGGTCCTTTCCAACCCTAACTATTCTATGATTCCATGTCAGGAAACAATCACGAGATGATGCATTTAAAATAGTAATATCTGTTTACAAATTCAAGTTGCTGCTTGGTGGTAACTTGATTTCTGTAGCATGTCCCCAAGATACAATCTAATACTAAAACTTATCCTGCGGTAGGTCTACTTTCCAATTACTAGAAGTAAGCATACAAGCTATATAATTAGTTATGACACTGGGACAGGCATACATGTTTCAACACAGACAGAGCTCTGAACAAACTTCTTGGCAGTATATAACAGAAGAGTTAAATTGGAAGCTCAAAGGCAGGGTATACTCTATTCCAGAGAAAACAAAACAAAAAAAAAAAAAAAAACACCCCAAACCACCAGGCAAACACCCTCTAACTTAAAAAGTTCTCACACCAAATGATTTTTAAAGGTATGAGCATATTCAGCTGAAACACTTTTCATAAGCTGGAGAGAAAAAAATATTACCCTGCAGCACCAAAATGGGCTATATTACAAGTTAAGAAAAAGAAACTCAATCCTTTGAATGGTTTCTTTTCTTTTTGTGAAAGGGTGTAATTCTTCCCTAAAGACTACATTATGACAAAACATTTATATAAACCAAAGAAGATTTCTTCAATGATTCTGGGCATGGGATCTTAAATCTGGGATGAAACACCAAATTCTATCAATTCCAAAATAAATTAGGCAAGGATTAAACAAGTAGTACTTACCTTGGCATTAGAAAAAAAAAGAACATTAGTGTCAAACATATATCATCAACATGCCTTCAACCGATAGCCTTTGGAAGGGCCTTCAGGACTAAGCTTACAATAAACGAACTCTGAGCTGTTCAATTAGGTATTTAGTTTCTAAACTCTTTCATTTAAGAAACCAACAAGACAGCAAATGATATATAATGGGAATGTCCATAAGAGTTAACCTTATGGATGCCTTGTTTCATTATACAGAAAGAATTAGACTTCAACTAGTTTAGGTAAGCTTCTTCAGATGTTTGAAAGGGTCTCCTTGCTCGGCCGTCTTGCCTACAAAGAAGTGCTTCTAATGTATTTTTTTAAAAAGTAAGTCCCATGATTGCAGCTTTCTGTAACAGGGAACGTTGAACCTGTCTCTGTAAATGAAATTCTGAGTACATATATTTGTGGGCAGCTATCTTCGAAAGTATGCCTTAAGTTAAAATTATCATAATTAATAGGCTTTTCCAGGCTGAAATTCATGAAGCTAATATTTGCATAAGAAACAGCAGTATTTTTTTTAGGGTTTTCAAGTGTTTAGAAAAGACTTTACATATTCTTGAAACACAAAACAGATCCATCAATTTTGATACCTATCCTATGAAAGTTAACAGCATAGCTTAATTTCACACTTTTAGATAAAACTAAACCAAAAAATATAAACTGACATTCTGAAAGGTGTATTGCAATGCTACCTCTGTCAACATAGCTAATGTTACTTAGATGATGTAGGACTGTTGGCAGAAATATTTCCTCTGTCAGCATATTACTCTGCTCTCATGAGACCTGACTTGGGTACTGTGTACAGTTCTGGTGCCCCCAAAGTAAGGACATGGAACTGCCAGAGCAAGTGCAGAGGAAGGCCACAAGGACAATAAACAGGCTGGAGTACCTCCTGTATGACGACAGGCAGAGAAAGTTGGGGCTGTTAAGCCTGGAGAAGAGAAGGCTGCGTGGAAACCTCACACCAGCCTTCCAATATCTGAAGGGGGCCTGTAAGGATGCTGGAGAGGAACTCTTCATTAGGAACTGCACTGATAGGACAAGGGGTAATGGCTTCAGACTCAAACAGGGGAAGTTCAGGTGAGATATAAGGAAGAAGTTTTTTACTGTGAGGGCAGTGAGGCACTGGAATGGGTTGCCCAAGGAAGTTGTGAATGCTCCATCCCTTACAGTGTTCAAGGCCAGGCTGGACAGAGCCTTGGGTGGCATGGTTTAGTGGGAGGTCCATGCCAGGGGAGATGGAACTAGATGATCTTAAGGTTGCTTCCAACCCTAACTATTCTATGATTCTATATGCTATGTCCCATCCAGGCAAAACCTGACAATAATACTTTTTCTCTTTCAGATACTTATCAAAAAACATGGCCCTTGCCAAATTCTTCAAGTGTGCTTGTGATGTCACACACACTGTTTGTATGAGGGAAGAAATAAGATTATAAAACACAGAGCTTCCCATGAAGAACCCACAGCACCAGATGTCTCTTCCCTCTCAAGATGAAAGAGTTGAGTGTTCATTAACAACTATAGTCACAGGGCTAACACAGCACTTATGATTATACCATTTAAGTCTTTCCCAGTTAAAACCAGTACCTTTAATATCACTCCAGAAGCAGCCTGCTTAAGAACTTGAACAGCAGGTGGTGGGGGCACATTCAACCTCAGTTCATGAACGTAGCAGGAAAAAAAAATAATCTAATCTTGGGGAAGAAAGAGACAAAGTTGACAGCATGTGAATCCACCTCAAAAATACCAACCTATGTTAGACTTGTTTAAATTGTGTTGCCTCAGAAACTACACTGCCAGTTCTCTGACTCACAAACACAAAAGTATATTTCGAAAATTACCCTCCCCTAAAAAGAAGGGAAGACTTCATCCTGCATAATCTGGGACATTGATCATGCATACAAAAGGCACTGGTGCATTTCAAGTGCTGTAAATAAGTAACCATGTAACACTAGAATGAATAAACACAAATATACTACAATTCAGCACACTTGGAGTTTTAATGCACTTCAGAACCGCAAATAACCATACAGAGCACTGCACTGATGAACCAGATCAAGTTTTTGCCAAGAAAAAACTTTCTCTCTTTTTTTGCCAATAAAGGTTGGACCAAGCAATCCTTGAGGTCCCTTCCAACATGGTATATTCTATGATTTTATGAAGGCTATCCATAATTTTTTTCTATGTTAGATACAGACTTGCATTTTGAGAACATTACAGTATACCACAGAATTATGTTATTATGCACATTTCCATCCTTTACATGAACAGATTACTACATGCTACAGATGACAGTATTATGTAAGCCACACAGTTACTGACATGTATTCAGTTTTAGGCCTTTGTTGTTTTGGTTTTTCTTTCACTCTGCAGCTATCACTTAGAATACAATTGCCCCGCTTTTCCAGTTCTTACAAGCCTATTTCTACTGCTTAGAAAGATGAATGGATCTCTTTTCCAGACAATTTTATTTCCTCAGTTCTATGAGGTTTTGGTTAACTAGCCTGGTGACTTAGATACTACTCATGAAGTGGCTGTCTTTAGCACAAGACATTAAAAAGCCTTGAATATATACCATGATTCAAGTTTGCATAATCCCTTCAAAGCAAAATGTTAATACCAATGTCCTACCAATTTTCCACCTCTAGTAATTACAACTGGACACTAAGCTCATGACAGCCAAAGGCAAAACACTCCCATTAAAAAATAAATACGCAGAAAAGAAACCATCAGGTGATCAGGATGCAGAATCACAGTATATCAATTGGCTTGCAGCCCACGCCATGTAGCTTTAACAACACTGAAAGTGAAGTACATATGATCAGGACAGTGCAAATTAGTTGACAAGCTGCAAATTCCTACTAAAGGTTACCTTGCAGTAATAGTCTTCAGTAGGTATATTCACAAGAATAATCAGGAACTAAGGAAGTCAAAAGCTTTTTTTGCAGTTAGTGTGAGATCTGGTACTACCTGCTTTAAAGAGAGAGAACCTGTTCCGGGAGCTCATTCTAAACAAACTGCAAATGAAATTTGTTCATTCCATCCTGAACTGCCATACACATCCCATGTTTCTAGTTGGGAAAGGCCCAAGAATGCTATCTGGCTTTGGCCCATGATGCAACTTTGTAACAGAGATTTTTAAGTACCAAAGGCCAAATGAGTACAGTGCAAACTCTCTAAGAAAACACCCACTGCTTCTAATAAAACTATGTAACACCTCAAATGCACCCACTTGTACTGTGAAACTGAGCTAAACAGCACCTGCGTGTGTTTCACATGGAACTCAGCATTTCTGCATACCTATCTCAGTGATGGCAACACTGCAATTACATGAATGGTAGTAAAGGAAGTTATCTGCTAAGCAATGTGACTTCATTCTAACTGACCTTCCATTAACCTTTATATAATTTATGAAATTTTCTTACACCTTTTCACACCACAGTACTGCATTTTGCCAATGCCACATATTTTCCCATTATTCTGTGAGTAACCTCAGTTATAAACACTTATTTTCCCAAGACTATACTACTAGGAACAGCAGTTTCCTAAAGTCTTCACAGTCCTCAATCTATTTCACAGAAAATAGAGATACTTTCTATAACAAAACTAAGCCTGCACATTGTGAAAACATTCCAATGATAATATAATCACAATATACTTCAATGTACATTAAAAAAGCAATAGAACCCAAGATAAATGGTCTGAAGATCCTCTTTTCCAAGCCAATGAAATGCTAAACCATTTTTTGTCATTCTTCTTTCATAAGGTATGCCAAAACATATGACAAAGGGCATAGTGTCACACCTTTCATGCAGTATTGTCATCATAAATGGAAGTCATCGACAGATGACTTCAAGTAAAGGAGATCACTAATTCAGGAGAAAAAATACAGGGATTCTTCTACAAATCCAATCCAACACTGCTTTTCCAGGAAGAACACCTATAGGAGCTGACACGGCTGTCTTTAGTTTCGAGAATTAGAGAGGTAACAGAGGTTTGGTTGTTAGCAGGTCTCATTACCATTAATGTAATATATTTGTAAGATACAAGTTCACAATACTGGCTTTAAGTAATGCTTATGAGAATATATTGAAATCACAGAATAAAACAACCATATATTCCTCAAAAGAAACAAAGCAGATTGTATGATAATGTTGAGAAAGAGGCTTTATAATACACAGAACAGATCAGAAAGCTGAAAAGCAGTGAAGCTAAAATAAGAAATACAAAACTCGGAACAAAAACCAGTATTTGCTAAATGTTCTCCCAAGATTAAATGGAAGAACAATATTTGGTTTCCTTTCTAGCAGTGCACTAATTTTCATAAACACCTTTCAGGATTGATCTATGTCTTACTTTTAGTCAAGACCCAGAACTGCCCCTAAAGGTTTCCTTGCAACAAAAATGCCTGTCCTGAAAAGCTTTTATACATACATACATATTTACATCAAAATATGCATTTAAGTGTACACATGTATTATGTGTGTACTATGTGGGTGTATGTAAGTATGTGTATATTATATTTATACATTAATACATTTACAAAGACATACTTATTGTATACCCATATACCATAATATATTGTGTATATACATACATACACACACACACATGAAAGCTGCACCAGAATTTCTGAAAGTTTTGTATTTCTGCTACATCTGTACTTCATCTTTCATTACATGCCACTGACACATTCTTTAAAAGCACATTAAATCAAAATCTCTTTCAAAATGTAAAACAAAAGAAACATGCATGATTTTATTATGAGGCTAAATTTGTTTTGCTTTGTTATAAACTTACCACCACAAGAGCAAAAAGCACCCTGAAAACCAATTAAACTTAAAACTGAAGTCTGAAGGTGAATAGTTGTATTACTCACATACTTGAGGCTTAAATCTATAATGGTGAGGACAAAAGCAGTTCTCTTCAACACTCAGCAAGTTTCTCACTTGAAACTGTTCAGTTTAATGCGATTAGATTCTTCAAGGGCCTGGTAACAACTGAATGAGAAAAGTGACTGGTTTTGACCCTCAGTGTTTGACAGTGGGAAGACAACAACTGCCCATTATGTTCCAGGTTTACCTAAAGTGCTCACAAATCCTCTGTATAGACCAATGACTTCCAAATACTGCAGAGAACTCACAGTATGCAAAACTCATCCCCCCATACTGCCCACACCTATGGGCAGTATTCTACACACAGTAATGTGAGAGACAGCAAAGGTATGCAGAGAAGGAAAGAGGCAAGCATCCTGCCCTGCTGCTATGGTGACTAGATACAGTAAGCCTTTTCAAGCTCCTTGACCATTACACTATCAGCCTCACCCACCTCCTTCCCTGCCATTACCCGGCATCACAGAAGTTTTCCCTCGTATTTTTAATCAAAAGACTACTATTAAAGTATTCATGAAAGCTACCAATCAGCAGGAGATGGTGAAGGGCTTCTTGCCACTTCTTGACCCCCAAGCCAAACCATAAAGAACCAAGCAGCTTACTCCCATCCTTGCTGCCCTCATACTGCCAACAGTGTTCCAAAAACCACTAAAAAAGAATCCATGGCTGCATTGTGTCTGAGTGACCACTCAGCAATCGAAGAACTTCTTGTTTATGGAATCTGATATTATAAATAACTTAAATATATCATATTATAAATTCACTGCTGATATGCAAGGTACTACAAGTTACATGTGGATAAGAGGAAAGAGGAAAGATTGTAACTTCCATACCAGAGGCAAAAAGTCAAAAAAGAAGAACAGTTTAAGTAAAGAATTAGGAACATTTAAATAGCACATACCTGCTCCTGCTTCCTGCTCCTACTTAACTTTCTTGCTGTCTTACCATGTGAATTGTATCAGCTCAGACTTAAATTCCCTTAGAAGCCTTTAGTTACATAATGTGCAATTTCAGACACTGCTTTTTGATATCTGCACCAAAAGTGCTGACAAAAAGTTACTGCTAGTTTTGTATTGAAGAACATAAATTCCTCAACCTCTTCACATTGCTTATATAATCACTTAACCAACTGGCCTATAGTGCCATTTATTTTGATCAGGTGTTTTGTATGGGACATCAGAAGCAAAGTACCTTCAAAAGACAACTCAAAATACAACTGCTAAGTGAAATACAGTTACGGCCTAGCACAGAAGAAAACTGTAAGTTTTCACTATTAAGTAATTTTTCATAATAATTGCTACTTTTCACTAACTCTAAGCATCTTGAGCAAACCAGCAAAACATTTCCCACAATCCGCTCTAGGATTCTCATTCTCTAAATTTAAGTATTATCAGTAGGCCTTTAGAAGCATATAATTGGCATCTGATTAGTATAAAAGCACTGCCCAACAGTACTGTAGACTACACATTACTGTATATAACAATAACTGTTCCAACATACAGACAGGGTGTATGCCCATTTGATTAGTACTAGTAATATCCCAGTAACTTCACACTAAGGTGAATAACAAAACCTTTTTTTAATAAAACTGGCATATTGCCACAACAAAGCCAATGGATTTAGACCAGTAAGAGTCTATCAAAACAACTCCAGAAGTAATTACTCAGCAATATAAATGGACATGTATTAACAATAAAGTGGAAAAAAAGCGCTTTTAGGGAAGTCCATGGCCATGGCAGGGAGGAACTACATGATCTTACGGTCCTTTCCAAGCCTAAGTATTCTATGATTCCATGATTCTAAGTATGTCTGTTGGATTAAAAATGGCACTAATTAGGACTTCCAAATTAATTTACCTTAAATTTATTATACCTCAATTCAATTTCAAAGTAATTTTAATGCAAAAACCACCAGGCTAGTTGCAGTAAAGAGAAGTGGTTCACCATGCTGAGCACATCTTTCTAAATGTCAAATACTACATTTCAGCAGGAAAATTTATTTGATTCCTGACTGGCCCTTTCATCTTTGATTTGGAAGGCATGTAGTAAGTTTTAGACTCATCAAAGCTAAAATCAGCCTAATAATGAAATGATGTTTTAAACTAAGAGCACCATGACATTTGTTCCAGCTCATGTTTGAAGATTTTGTTCCATTTAAATATTTGTGTAATTCAAATCACAAAATCAGCTTCTCTTTCAATCTGAGGAAAGCATCACATGTTTCCAATGTTCAAACAAGGAAAATAAAAAGGTTACTTTTGTTGAATTTTCTCTCAAACACAATTTTCTTTAAGACACTTGTTACTATAATCAGCTACTATTCTGCTTATCACTTTGGCTTCTATATTCTGAATTAAAGCAAAAGCTGCAGCCATGCTTCACTTCTTTCATATCAGAAATGCAGAGAAAAACTAAAAAGCTCAGAATTCCTGCTAATGACAACAACAGACATTTTGAAGACATCAACCTAAACAGTGCATCTTTAGCAATGAAGTTGTAAGAATTTTCCTGTGGCCTACCACCTCTAAAATCCTCTTAGCATGCCATATGCAAAATGCAAAGGAGGCGACTAGATTTTATTCAAGTATCATATAACTTTAACTCCACTGATTTCAATGGCTTTATTCCCACTTTCAGCTTTGCCATGAATGTGACCAACATTAGATCCTTACGCTTTTACATCGAACTAAGGGGAGTTATTTAATTATAATTTAACTATAAATCCGTAGGTCTTTGTTTTGACCAAAATATCCTTATGAAAATCACATGAAGTTATGTATAATATTGTTATACTACTTCGGATGAAAACGCAATTAAGATGTGTGCTAAAAGGTCAACAAAGAGAGGTCAGGAATAAGCATGTATTATTTCCTGTTGTAGAAACCGAGAGCTGAGGTTTCAGTTGGATTTGCTTAACAGTGTAGGTAAGATGGGCTTCACGGGACTTTTAGAGGCAAAATGTATGTGAATATTGCATTGGACTAAATGGAAGCTGTGCCTCAGCAAAATGAGAAAGCAATGTCCTAACTAATGATTTTGGCTCTTTGGGTGGCAAATGTAGAAGAAACTACTCAGATGCACCCAGATATTCTCAACAAAATTTATGCTTCAGACAAAACTGTGTCAATGCTTTTACAACAGCAAGAGTGAATTTGAAACTTTGCTAACAGGAATATTTTTAAACACATCGTAATTCATATTTGCTGACTTTTTTTTCCCCAATTTGACAGACTTTCAGGTTTGATCCAAAAATAAGTAAACAGCAAGAATAGTTATATAGTATATTACTGAGGTCTCCTTAAGCACACTTTATCCTGACAGATTAAAAAACCAAAAAGCAGTACATTTCTTGGTCATAGAAAACATTTTTTCACCTTGGTAAGTGGCACTTAAATGAAACTAACATGATTGACAAGTACCTCACAAGCAAGCCTTGGCAACACTTAATGCAAGTCCATCTCTTTGGTGTTTCAAGAAAAATTCCGTCACAACTGTTTGTCTTTGCAATAACTCCTACAAAGCTCATTAGTGACAGTCTTGGTTTATCCCCCATGTCGTGCATTTATCCCTGGGATGCATTATCAACATGTGGCACATGTCCTTGACATGCACAGAAGAGTTGCACCCCAGGATAGCAGCATGCATGACAATAGTGTTGACTCTTACTCCTTTATGGTTGCTGGGATGTAACTGAGAAATCTAATAACTGTGACAGTAGGCCTTTAGGTTTTTCCTTGCCTTTCCAGACAGTGAAACTGCACAGACACTAATGAAAGGTTAAATGAATAGGAATAGCTGACAAGAGGTACAATAAAGAAGGGACTTGGTAATCCACAGACACTGAGCAGAGATCCTTGGCTCAAGCAGAGAAAGGACAGCACATCGTCAAGTCACGATATTTAAAACAGCTTGCTATACAGAGGCTTTTGTGTCTGGGTACACGTCTGGCTTTGGAAAAAAGAAAAGATACTGAAAAGAAATTTCAGCATGGGGCACTTAGGCAAATGCCAGGTCACAAAAAGGGAAAAATGTTTTTTGTTTGCTGTTACATCTTTGTATTCAACATAAAAAAGCATTGCCTAAAAGCACAAATCACAAGTTTCAAAAGAATACATATTAGACAAATATGATAAAGTTGCAACACTGATTCAGTGTGTTTCCAGCTGACAGCATGATGCGTGTTGCACATACACTCAGCTTCATTTACAGCTGATAACAGTCTGTAATACACTTTCACACCATCTAAAACTTTCCTCATAGCTAAAGAATTCTAATAGGTCTAGCTTCCTAAGTTTTATATGCAACAGAGCTGTAGACATAAAAAATTGTACAGTGCACCAGACCATAGTGACTTAAAAAACTTCATAGTGGTTAGCTTATGCAATTTGATTTTGGCTTGTGACTTTCAAATCAGCATTATGGACATTATGGCTTTCATAATTAAAAATAATTGCAATGGCCAGTCATGTTTTTAACACTTCTCTAGCTTTTTATAGTATTCTACAAAAATTTAAGTACATAGTTAAACATTGTAACTATATGGAGGAAAAAAAAAAATAAAATATTTAAAACCCCAAAACTCTCCGAAGTAACAAATCAGAAACAAATCTGATTGAAGTTACCTGAATTTGTGTTTTTTTTTACATAAAGTATTTAAACATACAAGTGCTGAAATAGATGCTGCAGATGAAAAGAATTCTCTCAAAACCCTTCATTTACCTGGAATAAAAGTATTTGCATATGTATCTGGAGTATGAAATATACATATTTATAAGGCGGTGAGAGTACTATGGAAAGATTCTAAAATGAGAGAAGCTCTTTGAACAACCACATTAAATTACTGAAGAGCTCCTGAGTGTACTAAGATTCTAATAATCAACAAATAAAGGCTTTTACTAGCAAGGCACATAATCAGAGGTACTGTGCAAGAGATAAAGGAGACAAATCTGGTAGTTTATCTCACTGGATCATATAATTTACTTAAATGGTAAATAGGTTTGTCCAATGTAATGCTTGCAAGAGCTGCCATATAAATATTAAGCTGCAATTATGATCAATGCCTTTTTAGAACATGTATGTCAGAATTTAGGTGAGATGAAACTGACACAGAATACAAGGTTTAAGCAGATGCTTTTTATCAAGCTATGTTAAATGCTACTCCTCCAAATTAAATACAAGTTCCTGGCTAGATTAGGAAGTGATATACATTTCTAAAATGACAGATACAACCTATTTGTTTTGTATTTTCCTAATACATACTAATAGTGGATATCAAATCAATCAAAAGCCCTGTGCAAACCTGTAGACTGGAAATCAGGACTCTTCATTGAGCAATATTCAGTTAACAAAAGACTTCAGATTCTCATGACAGTGTTCAATGTGGAAATGGAAAAGGGACACTGCCAGAAACTCCCACCTTTCAGGGAAAAAAAAATATATAATTTTTGGTTTTGCAAAAAATCCAGTGTTTTACTTGGAGTTGTTTTAATGTAATTACTTTGCTGTTGGTCATTTCTTTTTGCCTGAAATTGACAGGATCTGCAGTCAGCTCAAATCCCACTGACATTCATGTATATATGTTAGGTAGAATAAAGCCTCTTCAAAGCCTAAGTAAGTTGTAGACCTTTAGATCAGGAAAAAGTTAGCATTCAGCCTTCCCTTATTCAGAACATTTTCCCCCTTTGTCTTATCTATGGCATATCTAATAAAATAAAGAAGCTCCCTCTAGCTCTTCAGAGGAACTTAACTGACCAATGACCCTTTACAGTTCCTTCTCATTTTTAAAAGCAATACGGAGAGAGAGCTAGAGCAGTATTTCCCTTACATAAAAAGTGTACTTGTCTTCATTCAGCAATGTTTTCAATTCTGTAACTTGAAAGGATGTGGATAATATGTGAGAACATCTACTGTGAAATACAGAACATTAAATACTACTTATTATTGTGCAGCATATTAAACAGCCTCTTTAATTTCCAAGTTGCATTTATTAAATTCTGGTTTGAAATCTTACATTGTTTGGCAGCCTAGCCATGTATGTATTTGAACACACACACACACACACACACACACACACACACACAAACAAACACACACACACGCACACACACACTCCATTCTGCTTTCTAATAATTAAGAGCAAAAGAATATAAAGAAGAATGATAGATAATACTATAGCCCCATTTTAGAACCCAGGTTTTAAGTACAGAGTGTTCTAGTTCCAAACCAATTTGTTTGTATACACTGTTTTTTCCAGAGAACCAGTAATGCCAGTGGTAATTTGCTGACTGTATCTTCATCTCCCATAATATTTACACGTATTTACACATACCGTTTGTAATGGCTTTTATTGTTTAATCTCCACTGCATTTCAGTTTTGGATACTATGGTATTACAGTTATTTAGCAGGCTATAAATAACATAGTTGGCATGTGCAATTGATATTTAAAATGTCTTACGACAACTGTAAAAGCCTCATTACAGACTAGCAAATCATTTCTAACAAGCAAGTTCAACTGACAAATACCAAAGCAAACCTGCAGTCTATGCTGCAAGCATGTTTATTTAAACGATACACATTTAATGTGGTGTGCAATGGACCGTCCATACAGACTATAAATAAGAAAGCGAACTTCCAAAGTAATACAGCTGTGAAGTTTTCTAAGATAAAACTTACAAAAAAAAAAAAAAAAAAAAAAGAATTCTGAGTAACCACAGAAAGAATAGCTTATTTTCCCCTCCCCCTCTTATGAGCTAGTGTACAATTTCTTCTTTTCTGAACAGCTGTATTATCCAACTTAAGTTGCTCTGCTAATTTCAGTCCCACAAGGACTAACTTGGAAGGCAAAAAAGTACTAGAAAAGATCAATTTGCTGGGAAAGATCAAATGAGAAAACTGTGGGGACAGCACCAGGTCAGAGTGCGAAGAACTAAGCAGACCTGTTCTTCATTAACTTAAGCTCTCTTGGGAGGTCACACACTACCTGTCCATGGGCTTATTGAACCGTCTAACCCTCATCTCTGTACCATTCTTCTGGGCCCAAGTGAATCATATCCTGCTGCTGACAAGTTAACAGGGGACTGCGGCTGCAACATGAAAGTACTTTTCTTTCTTGTCTAAATCAGGCAGATTTTTGAAAAGACGACACAGCACTGACTCGTGACATGGCAAGATGAAATGAGAGGTCTGGGCTGGTCTTCGAGCTGTGCAGATAAAAGTAATCAAATGACACTCCTGGAATGCAAATTGGCATTCTTGACTGCAGCAATTGCACAACCATGAAACATCTCTGACAGCAAGCAAGATTAGGACAAAATGTTATGTAAAGCACTGAACTCAAAAACACACCAGAAAATTCAAACTGTAACACTTACATTTTAATATTGCAATAGTCATCTCTGCTTTTGTCTGTTCCTTTACTTTCTTTAATGTAATCACACACCCACCTTTCGCAAATACCTTGGTAACAAAAATGCAATGTGGTTAAAGGCATAGATCTGCTCATTTTTTTCCCCAAAAAATACCATAGTGTTGTATTCTTACAAAGTAATAGTAAAACCAAGACAGCGTTTTTCTGTTATATGTGTTAAGATGTGTGCTACAGGAACACTTTCACAATCTCAGGTCTTAACAGGAGTTTCAAGATTTGCCCATAACAAGTTAGTTTATAAATTACATTCAGCTTTTTTTCTGCACCTGGATCAGGCAAAGATGGATAACTGGGAATATTTTGAGAATAAATTTTAAAATTCATGTGTTTTAGAAATTTAAAGCAGAATATATATAGAGCTAGATGATTCATTAATACTGAGCAGCTTAAAATGAAACTGCAGTGTATCACACAGCTCGTATGCCCCATTAAATTTCAGATTAAAAATTCCTCCAATTTTTGAGGGCAAGGAAAGTTCCACATGCTTTTACAGGAACTTTGTATTCTTGTGCAGATCTGCTGATCAGGCTTATTAAATATTACTGTTTGAAATGAACTCAATAATTAAATGGTGAACATTGATAAAAAATGCTACCCCATTTTAAAATTCATCTATGGAGATGGGTTATAATACAGAACGGAAATGTAAGATAACGAAAAATAAAAGGCTACTTCCGTTAAAAAATATTTCAACAACTCCAATATATGGCTAACATACCGGTTAAGAAAAAAAGTACGTAATATCCTGCTTTGATTTCTTACTTAAAAATAGCTTCAAACCATTTTAACTGTCGGCCAGACACACACACGATAAGACACTCTCTGCCACTTTAATCCTGGGTACACCAGATTATTACATGATGTCTTTTGTGCATCAATTTTACAACAGCTTAACTCTAAGGTAAATGCGAAAATGCGAACCATCACAAATTGCATGCTGCCTTCAAAACCACTTTCATTTCTGTCAGCGTTACTGTAACCACAGTCCTGGGCACAAGCTGCTTTTTCCCTCCTTTTTTTTTTTTTTTTTTTTTTTTTTTTTTTTTTTTTTCTTTCCTCCAGTGTTGCCTACATTTGACAGTTGCATCTCCTGCACTCCCAATTGTGGCTTTGATCGCTCAAACAAAACATGTCATGTTAGGGAGAGAAGGGGAAAATACAAAGCCTCCATCTCAAGCTCTCCATTCACACAGACATACACTGTATCTACAGTTTGAGTGCTGTGTATACATACATACATACATATTCATGTATGTATGTACGTGTATACGTACACAAGTGTGTGTCCATGTGCACGTATGTATATGCTAAGCACACAAGACAGATACAGAACATCCCTGGAGTGAGGTGGAAAAGCTGACTGAAAGCAACGCAGTAGTCAAAGAGAAATTGAAAATACACTACTTCACTGAATACAGGCTGATCACTGCTCATCACTAATTGAGGTCAATCCACTTGTTAATAGGAATAGTTATAATTACACATGTTTAGTCAGGGCTGTAAACGTGCTTGTTCTTCGCAGCTGTTTAACCTATCCTCACATCATAACCCAGGCAAACAATCAGTCAAACTAGGTCCTCAGTCATTGGGATTTTCTAATTTTTAAATTAAGAGATCGTGAAAGCCCCAACCCTGCTTTGCAAAACCCCTGCTGTAAAGGAGACGCACATTTGCACAGCACATGAAATAAGCAGAAAAAACTTGCTCGAAGTTGTTTTTTGGGGCTTCCTCCTTCACAGTTAGCCCATCAGTCTAACTCTGCAAGTTCTGCTAACCACCGATTGGAGAGGTGCAAACTGCAAGCGCATGCACAACAAAAAGAGTTACAGAGGTAAGATGGATTTACACTTCTGTCTCCCTGCCGCAGGCGTTGTTTCACATGCACACAGCTCCTTGCTCCGCTCTCAAAGGTTACCTTTACATTGTGTGCAAACCTTACTCATTTCCGAGCAGGAGGTGGTGTCCAAAAAAGACCAGATCATCGTATGTCCTATTCAACCTCACTCCACCTTCACTCTCCATCCCTACATACGCACACTATTTTTTTTTTTTTTACCCTAGCCCCTCATCTCTAATGGAGAAAAGGAGGCGGTAAAAAGCGTGCGGCCATCCCATTTCAACCCCCAAAACTCACTTAAAACTTTAGCACAGCCTCTAAGTAATTTTTTCCCCCAATCCACGCAGCACATGTCTCGTTTATTTATTTATCATCCTACTTCTTCTCTTTCCCCGGCTGCTTGTTTATTTGAAGGCTGAAGCACACCGGATAGCGAGCAGGGCTGCTTGTGTTACTGCACAATTTATTAATCACATCAAACCAAAGTAAAGGCTGGAATGAAAACGAAAGGCTGCTGGAAACTTCTTACCATCTCTGCATGCTGGTTGTCAAGTGCACCCCCTGTCTCTCGATCTCCTCTCAGCGGCAGTGCCTGCACCCTTCCTTCTGCCTCTGGGCTCTCAGCGCCTCTCTCTCTCTTTCCCCCTCTCTCCTTGTCTACTACCACCCCCCGTAACCCCCCTCCCCTTCAGGTGCTTTGAGCTAAAAAAATAGATTTTAAAAGCAAAAATACCCCTCGTTCCTCCACACCCCCCCCAAGAAAGGCAGCAGCAGCGAGAGTCTCTCTCTCTCCCCCCGCCCTCTTTTTCTTACTCTTCCAAAACTTCAACCCCCAAAGTTCAGTCAGAGCAGCAGAGAAGAAGGAAGGAAGGAAGGAAGAAAGAAAGAGAAAGAAAGAGAAAAAGAAAGAAAGAAAGAGAAAAAGAAAGAAAGAAAAAGAGCTTTGGGCACAGAGCTGGAAGTGATGGAAGGAGGGACCAGGTTCGGGTCAGAGCCTCCACAGGTTGGTTTGTTGTTGAGTTGTTTGGCTAGCGAAGGGGAGGCGGCGGGGTGACGCTGCGAGTAGGTCTGCAAGAGCAGCGTTGCTCCTCCGAACCCCACTCTCTCGAGTAAGGGAGGCAGGCAGAGAGCTTGAAGGAAGGAGTACTCGGGGGGGGGGGGGGGAAAGGGGGGCGAAAAACTGACCCCTTCTGCCTCGTCCCTCCCGCCCAAACTTTCTGTGCCAGGCAGGGGCTGCGGTAGCGGCAGCCCGCGCCCACAGCTGTCAAAAACGCTCCGAGGCCGCCGCCAACTTTGGGGTAAGGTCGGCCGGCAGTGCCGCGCGGGGATGGCCGCCCCTCTGCCTCCCGCTTCCCTCTTCCCCCTTTCTCCTTCCCGCTCCTCCTCCCGGTTCCTTCCCGCAGCGGCTGCAGTCTCTCCCGCTGCTTCTCCCGTATCAGCTCCAGGCGCTGCTGGAGCGATCGGGAGAGAAAGTGGCTTGGAGAAAGGTGGAGGGAGCGCTGAGAAAGAGGAAAAAACACGACGGAAAATAAAGCGTAGCCCAGAGGAGGGGGTAAGGAGCCAAGGGGGAGAGGGGGGAGCGTTAGAAAGGAAGCGAAAAGTTAGACAGATGGAAAGTTTTCGTTTGTGGTGCCGGTTTCCCGCTTCCCACCCATTGCTCCATCAGCTCCCAGGGCTCTGCTGCGGCGGCGGCTGCTGCTCGGTGTTGGATCTGAAGAAATTTTTTGTCAAAGGGTGGGTTTTTTTTTGGGGGGGGGGGGGGTGAAGGGAGGCGGGAGGAGGTGAGCCGTCACGGTTGTACGTTTGCAGGGAACAGACAAGAGTCACATCTGTGTGTGACACGCAGCCAAACTCGAGCGAAACCCTGCCCCGGCGACGCCGCCGAAACGCAAGCGCTGCGGCCCTCCGCGCGCGCCACCCCTGAGGGAGCGCGCGCGCGGGGGGGGAGGAGGGAGGGGGCGGTGGGGTGTGAGCGCCGTTCCGCGCCCTCCCGCGGCCGCACATGTACCGCCGGACGCGGGGCTGGGCCCAGCGGGGAAGGTAGGTGCTGCCGTTAGCTGCCGTTCCGCGGCGGTCGCCTCCCTCCCCGGTCCGCGGCTCGGCCAGAGTAGGGCTGCGGGCCATCTGTCCGTGCTTGGCGCCCTTTCTTCCCTTGCGAAACCTTCCCTTATCCCCGCTTGTGGTTGATTTAAAGCGGTCTCCCGCCTGTCCCCCGCTCTCACGGCGTCGAGGGGGTCGGAGACACCCAATGAGTCGCCTGGGTTGCTGAGCAAAGGGAAGGTGACAGGAGGCTGGCGTGCTTTATCTATAGGTACTGACAGCCGAGCCTGTCCGGCCACCCCTCGTGTCCTGCCTGTGAAAAAAGGCAGTGAGACTCACTAGCTCGACCCATATTGGGTCCATTCCGCCGGCTCTGTATAAACATGAGAGTAGGAACGGGTGTTTAGAAAGTGAACATTAGGAGAACTTTTCAGGTAACATGAAGTACAAATATCAGGATATTTAGTCGTCTCTCCCTTTTGGTGTGGATGGACATTTTAATGGCTGCACAGGCACATAGGAGAACCAAGAGATGAGTCAAGTGTGCAAAATAGGTAGCTGCTTGGCCCTTCTGATTTGATCTTACCTTCTGTGGACTAAAACCACGTTGGACTCTTAATGTAATGAACAGCATGTCCCTGTGAATCACCAAGTTTCTATGCTTTTCACCATATTTTGCCGTCTTTGTGCATTTCCAATGTATGTTGGAAGAGGGAAGGGTAAATTATCTGCATTAATATCAAAATCAGGTTTTCACAAAAACCGGCTGGCTATATCTCAATGTTATCTGTGTTTCTGTGGAAACTTAGTTCTGTTTTCTGGATATATGTCAGGTACTTTCATTAGGCATAATATTCATCAGCTTATGGACAGGATTTTTTCCGTGTCCACACTTGATCAGGATTAGTTTTGAATCTTGAGCTCCAGCGAGCATGTTTCAGGCCCTAGAAAACGATTCAACAGGATTTTGTTTTAGGATTTAGTTGTCTGGGGTTTGTTTCTATTTTTTTATACAAGTTCCATGACCAACTTGAGTAACTTGTGGCCATTTAAAAAAAAAAATCACAGGGCTAATTAAGCCATGATTTGCTGTGTTTTCTGTCAAAAGCGAGAGATAAGAAAAAGCTAGTTAATTATTTGAGTCGCATTTTATCGTACAGAAAAACGCATTTGCCCTTTTGAACCAGTGAAGGGCCAAGAAGTTGCCAAAAGATTGTGTCCACACAGCCCCCTAGTGGTTAAAGCCCTGTCAGGTTCATATCCGTGTCTTCTTATGAGGGAGGGAGGGTCCAAGCTAGCTTGATGCGGATGAAAAATAAAGCGCTGCAGCCTTGGCTCGCAGAAGGCATGGTCATCCGCGGAAGGAAAGATATGCCATGCTCATTAGAAGGCGATTCTGTTATTATACAGTTTCACAGGAGCGATTGAAAGGCTATAAACGTACTTTGTGGAAGAAAAGGCTTTCCTTACTACTTTGGGAAGGCAGATTTTCTTTTAACTGGGGCTACACATTTGAAGGACATATTCCTATATGCGCTAAACCCAGTAGATTACAATGATAATAATCTATATCACACGCTGAAAAAAAATCTAAAATCTGATCTGTTTCCTCAAATAACCTGTTAAATGTACCGCAGTTATTAACAGCTTCCTGTTACTTTATTTTCAAACATTTTAAGTCATTTTTTATGAAAAAGCTAATAATGCCTCATGGAATCATTCCTTTGTTATCTTCCTTGATACTTAATTCAGTTTTTTTTAAACCTCCCTTCTTTTCTTTTTTTTTTTTCTAACTTCCATCTGTCAATAAGCCAGTGGCTTTTATATTGACAGTGCATTACAGCCTCTTGAAAGCTGTTGAGGAGGTAAAATAGCTGGAGGCAAGTTGGCTGGTTGGAGTTCTGATTCTTGGGTTGACAGTACGGGATTACAGGATAAACATCGTGGAATAAGACATTTCTGCTCAAAGGATCAGCAGCAAAACAGCTAACTGGTGACATTAGGATGTACACCATTAATAGACTAAACAAGCTCCATGCTTTTGCAAAATTTTACATCTTTGCAGTTGCATTTTTAGTCACATACATAGTAGTGCTTTCAATTTGCAATGAGTTTTTGCTTTCAAATTTCCCTACTATGTGAGACATTCTGAGGTAATCCTAACAAGATGAGGCCCTTGTTAAAATACTGTACCGTTCACCTGCACAGTGATGTTTGTTTCTTTATATTGCTGTGGTGACTGTGACATCAGCACGTCATTGATATTGCAGAAAATGAGAACATATCTTTACCTCAAAAAACTGTGTGGATTCAAGCTGTGTATCAGGACTGTCTTATGACATCTCAAAGTGTATAATTACCTTAAATTTTATGGAAGGTTTGCAGGGAGTAGGATCAAAGCCTAAACCTTGCATTGCCTTCTAGACTAACAGTATTTGTTAGTGAAGAAAGCAGTGCCTCTTACAGTTTCAGCCTCATCAACAGGAATATTACAAGTACTTTATCACTGTAGTTCTCCTCCGAAACCAGTTATAACCACTATAAAGAATTAGTAGTACTCATTGATCTGAGATTAATTAGAATGAACAAAGTTAGTTGGAAAAGTAATTTTCTTCATTTTTATTTTGATTTTCCAGTTTGGATCACTGAGAAATTGCGAGTTTGAGATAGAGTCTGAGTAGGAATTGCAGCTTGAGAGGAATGGAAATATAAGTCATCCAAACTGTGATGTCTCCACACTGTGGTATTTCTTGCTGTTTTGGTCTTCCTACTCACATAAGGAATTTATGGCTCCCTTGAATCTTCTGCCCATTTTGTAAACCTGGAGGTTCTGTCCAGAGGATGTGACCAACCAACACAGCAGAAGTGAGACTTAAGGCATCAGTAGCATATGAGAGGCTACAGCAACATAACAAACTGAAAACCTCCGTATTTTGATGTGTGACAAAGTGAGAAAGAACACTTCTGTAGTTATTACACTATAATTCAAATGTAAATGAAATCTACAGATTACCACTAGAAAGAATCTCCAGCCGAGAAATTGCATCCAGTCCTGAATAGAAAATCTATGTTCTCTAATCCGCAACTAGTAAAGGGAAAAATGCAGCATAAAAATAACCGTCAATGTTTTAGACCAATACCATTATGACGTCTTAATATTTTTTTAATTTTATTAATATATATGGCTGTAGCATCTACATGTGTATTGAACATTTATATTAAATTCCCATGCTGAGTATTACTGTTGATTTCATTTACATTTAGAACTTCCTAACCCCTGTTAACCAAGTGACAAAATGTAGTACAAAGTTCATGAAAGTGTGTCAAATAATAACACAGATATTTTAGTTTTCGGAGTCAAAAACCTTTTTTGTCACTCAGGAAGAGAATTTAAGATCAGCTAATCGCCTTGCCTCTTGCACTAAAATACGAAAGTGATTTGAAGTCTTTCCAGTGCGTATTTCTAGATCCTCTCTGTCATAATGGTGTTTTTTTGGAGATGAAAAGAGGTTGTCTACAGCATATCCATCTTTTTTCTTTTTGTACCATATCCTCTATACCCAGTCTTTTCTAACTCTCTTTTAGGGGTTGCTACCATGCAGTTTTATTTATCTTAAACTTTCCCAAATGCATTAGCAGATGTTCTTAAAGACAAACGTACTTCCAGTACTTTATGAGCTCATTTGAAAGAATATATGTATTAAAAGCAATAGATACAGATGCTACTTTGTAGTACTGCAACAGCTTTTGTAAGGGACACTGGAAGGTTTTAAACCTGAGCAAAGAAGACTGTTCAACCCACTTTAGAGATGAAGGGAATAAGTGTAGTATGTTTCAGCAACTTGCTTAAAGTAGTAAAGCAAAAATACATATTTTGGATCTATTTGTTCTATGGTCATTGTTTCTCCAATGAGAATATACACATTGACATTTAAGAGCTCTGTAGATTGAAGTCACTTCTTTCTCTGTTGCCACTTCCAATCTCTGTCCATCAAAATTTTTTATATAGCTCAGTAATTGCTAGTCAGAGACCACACGTAGTGTTCTATATGCATTCTGGAATATGTCTCAGCTTATCTCATATAACACTTGAGGGTATTTTTCCCAAGTGAGTCTCAATGTTTTTCAGTTCTCTTAGAGTTTTACCATTTGTTTTCCTTATATTACTCCAGTCAAAAGTGATTGCCTTGGAGAGTTAGCTGGAAGCATGATGGGAAAGTCTCTCTTTTTTCTCATGCAATTTAACTGCTTTAGTGTTGAATAATTTTTTTATGGGATTTTACTTCTTTTATCCTGATATTTTACAATGAGCATTTCTGCACTTAGCTTGCTTTCCTAAATGAGTTTTAACAAATAAAATGCCTCAATCACATCTAACAATGATTGGTGACTCAGTGTCTTAAAAGCAACAAAAATATCAAATGTAATATTGCACGGCAGGTCACAAAATCTGTCATGTCCAGTCTTGAAAGATTACTGCTAAGATTTCCCTACCTTTAGCAGAATAATTTTTCTGCTATTTCACTTTGCTTAAATGGAGACTTAAAATGGATGCTGCAACCTAAGCTGAATACAGTACAGAACATTAAAGGAGGCTTTAAATAACATGTCATAATGATTCCTGATGCATCATAACTTCTTTATTCCTTTTTTTGTTTGTTTATAATTGCTTCAAATATTAAAATATAATTTGACCTTCATGTCAACAGAAAGAAGACAGAAGAGTTGACAAAATTCAAAAGCACAAAAAAAAGAGACCAACTTCTAGATTTTAAGCTCTCCTAGAAGAGGATTCAGCTACTCTTAACAGCAGATATAATAGTTCTTATTTGAACTTGAGCTTGGTTCTAAGCCTCACGTCAAAAGAGCTAGTTAAAATGCCAGGTTCTCTTTCTGCTCTTTAGCATAAAAATACTTTGTTGAGAACATCTACTGGACTTCTTTTCTTTCTCACAGGTCTCACTGGCCTCGCTTGTGGCCAGGTGCAGTAGGAACACAAAGGTGTAGACTTTGCTATAGGCATTGCTTAAAATCTGAGGAATGTGGAGAAAGTAGGAAATGAAAATAATTGTGTCCAAAGACTGCTTTCCTTTTTATAGTACTTTTTTATCCCTGAACTTCTACCACTGGATCATAGAATCATCAGCCAAATACTGTTTGAAATTGACAGTGCTGTCCAGATAGAGCTGTGAATTTCGTTTCTGTCCTTTGGCTGCCCCACTTCCAGTTGTTTGATTTCACATCCAAAGGGTTGGTCTTGGATCTTGGACCAATCTTTCCAAATTTGTGGATGTTCTAGTTGAATTTTCTGAATTAAAAAATACTAAATTGACTTCACCTGTATGTATGCATATGTGCCTATATATATGTGCCTGTGAAATGAATAAAAAATATATACTATGTGTGAATGGATGTAAAAGGAGAATAAAGAAAATACAGAACTGTTGGCTAAATGGTTCTTCTAAAATTTCAAAATGTTGTGGAGTCAATTCAAAATTCAAATGTGGATCTTTTAGCATTGATTATGCAGGGCAGGAGAGTCATATTTGATTTCAAGGAGAGGAAAATGTTATTTTCTGCTATGAAAGTTAATTTACAAATATGCTCAGACAGACTTTCTGTAATCCACCATAACAGTACTGTCAGTGGGTATCTCAAAGCAGAGCTAGATGTGAAGAGGACTGGCCAATGGCTCTGAAGAAGAGTCAAAGGAAGCTACCATTTGAAGAACTGCTAGAAACAATTATTCGTGAAATACGTACCCTGAAAGGCTGGCTATTCTCAGAACATGGCATCAGTAGCAACTGAGATTCTGTTTGTAAAACTATACTGTATATGGTGAACATTTTAATTTGACCCTCCATTTCTGGTTTCTGAGTTCCATGTGGTTGTATCCTCTGCCTTATGTCTTCTGCAAACAAACACACTGTGTACAAGCAAAAGACTTATTCATGTTTGATACATGTAAGTAAAAAAAAAAGTTGGTAACACTCTGATTGCCTTTGTGATCTAGACACCATAATTTGAAATGTTCTAACACTCAGAAGCATCAAAGCAATTATAATAGTTGCTGCAAAATACTAGAAGCCATAAAAGAAGCCAGCCTCCTCAATCTCCCCACCTTCTTCTTGCTCTGAAAAACAGCTTGAAACAGTCTAAGGTGACAATGTTGTTCCACAGATCACTGAAGTCACGTTTCTTCTGCCTGGCCTGTTCCTGACAATAAATGAGTATTGCAGGGGTAGCAAACTTAGTGTGTTACTGCTGAAGAGGATATGCCACAAGCTGTGAGATGAAAACTCTGACAACTGTTCCAAAATCAAAATCTCAGCAGCAGTTACTCAGCATCGTTGGTCCAGTGCCATGACTAGCAAATATTTGAACTTAAAATACCAGCTTTACTACTCCATAGTCTATAACAGAATAATAACAGAATAAACTGAATCTTCAGATCTGTATTCCTAGCAGTAACAGTCTTGTGGGTTTTGGTGGCATGGAAAGTACATGAATCTAAGCTCTATTGTCAGTGCCTCCCATAACGTTATTGCTATTTCCTGTTTCAGTCTTTAATAATACTGGATAGGTTAGGGTTTCAATGTTATTTTCTTTTTTTTTTTTTTCTTTTTTCCCCTCTGAAAGTTTAAGGAATGGTTGAAATACAGTCCAAGTCACATTTTTAAAAGGAAGCTGGATAGTTACTGTCTGCATTCTTCTAACTCATTTCACATATTTCTCTTAAAAGACAAGTACTTCCTTGTAACTTCTTCAGCTTCTTTGTGTTCTTATTCTTTTATAGACCAAATGCACACACACACCCCACACACAGAGGCATTATTTAGTACTTTGTAAGAGATGTTGATAAAATTGTAATCATTATTTAAAAATGGGAGTTAAAATAAATCCCGTATATGAAAGAAAAGATGATCTTTAACTGGAGTGCCACATTTATGCGGAGGAAAGACACAGACATCTGGTTCTCCACATACAGTTTTAGGAGGCATTTATTCAGGAAATCTGTTGTAGAAGCGTACCAGTGGATGCATTTTTCCAGGCTCCAGAGAAAAACCTATTCATTGAGAGTGCAACTCTCAGAATACCTCATTTTGTGACAGAGAGGCATCAAACAAAACCAATAATGAGCTATTTCTAGTTCTCATAATACTTCACTCTCTATTTGCCTTATTCAAAACAATTTCACATACCTCCAACCCTTAAAGCTCTTTATGGTATTGTTACAAAGTCTAGGTCAATAATTTAGATTCTAAATGTAATCACTGATACCAGGAAAATTAATCTGTCAATACAATGTAGCAGTATGTTGCTGGTATCGTGCTTTTTATATGAAAAGCAAGTATTGTGATGGTTAGCAGGAGACAAACCATTCAGTATCACCACTGTATACGGGAAACAGAAATACGTTCATTTTAAACTGGATCTGTGCAGGCTGTATGTCACCTTGAATCAATGGAATTGCAGAGTTTTGAATCTGGATGAAATCTCAGGATTTCTAATTCGTGTTGAGACAAGATTAGTATGTGTAGAGACTCTCTAAGAGAAACTGGTCCAGAATATTTTTTTTAAATCATATTATACCCTCCATAAGTGACCTACTCCAGTACTTCGCTACCTTTAGATTCTCCTAATAGCTAAACAAAATATTTTTTCCCTGTAAATAGACTGATTCCTTCTAAATAAACTGGTTCCTTCTTGTCCTTATCTTAGACAGACTTCATAGCAGACTTCTGAACACTGGAAGACCTTTATCATGTTCTTTTAAGCCTTCCACCTCCCCCATAAATCAAACAATGCCTTTTCTTACCAGCATTCCTCATGGATTGTATTTCTGAAAACTATTAGCACTCTTGCTGCTTTTCCCCAAGTACTACTCAACTTACTATATATGTCAGCAAGTTCACTGGGCTCATTTGCAAATAGTTCTCTAGCTGAAGCTTCACATGATGCATAATGACCTCATGTGTTTTATATACAATGTTATTGGTAATACAGCTCAAATGGCATTTGCTTTTTAATGTCATACTCATCTACTCATTTTATGTTCCATTCTAACTTGATCTCTCCATCTGTGTTGCTGTGATCCACAATATTCAATAAACTTCATTATTATTTTTACCTTACTCTGTGGTGTTCTTTACCACTTACTTTTAGACAATCCCTTCTTATCTGCTGTTGGTTTATCAAGGCCATGTAAAATATGCTTTACTCTGTCATAAGAGTTGCAACTAAAATTACAATCAACCTTACAGCTGTCAAAAGTCCTCTGTTCCAAGAAGCCATGACATCTGTTTCAAGACACAGCTAAGTAGTTGTGACCCTGCTCATCCGAAGATTGCCATCTCAGTTATGAAAGCAGTACAGATGTTATGAAGCATCACAGAAATCAAGCTAATAAATGCTTTTACATCACTCTCAAAACCCATTTTCAATAGCCTGGTAGCTCTGTGCAGAATTAACTTGTATCGTAAAAAGCTTAACCATTCAGGTTTAACTACAGCCTTGCCAATATAGCACACTGAAGTTACATCAACAAAACAGTGAAAACTTGTGCGTTCTTCTTTATCTTCTAAGAAAAGAAAACTACTTTCACGGACCTATCCAGGAAAACAATTTTTGAGAGTGGTAAGCTCCCTTAGACTTCACATAGAGCTGTTCATTTGCTAAACATTAGTAGAAACCATCAACATTAATAAAAACTAGCTCTCCTGTAATGATGTATTCTTAAGTTTGAAAAATCTATTTCATGCATGGCCCCTTCTTTGTAAAATCACCTTAAGAATGACAACAGTTCATAATTTTCCTGCTGAGCATTTTCAGAGATTCTTGGATGAATGATGTTATATAGACATGAAGACAGCTGTTTGGTCAAGTATGCAAAAGCACGGAATCAGATTGAAGTCTTAAGCACTGTCTTGCAGACCACTAACCACAGTAAAAATATTTGGCTAGTCCAGAACTGACATGCGACACTTAAGTCATATCTAGACTGGGGATTTCTTAAATCACTCTATTCTCAGGAAGCAGTAATTTTTGGTCTGAGGGCAGCATGACTGTTTTGTCTTCTTGACAGAAAAAATAAGAGATCTCTCCAGCGTGATATTCACTAAATGCGTTTCATATCACAGCTAAAATTAAGAATTTGTGAAACTTATAGGACTGTCCAGACTAGAAAAGTATTTTTTGCAGAAATGTGTTTATGAAGCAGCAAGATTAAAGTCAAACAGTAAGATCAGAGAGCATTCAGATAAAGGCTGCCCAAAGATACATAACACTTGAATAGCTGCAATGCTTACAGGTATATTAGAAGAAATTAATTTTTCTTTGGCACATAGTAGCAGACATCTAAATTTGACTTTTTTTCTTTCAGAATTTAAAATTGGTTACAGTATTCTTTATTAGTACAGAGCCTCAGGAATAAAAGCTTTCAAGTCTTGCAGGAAATGCAAACAAACTCTGCACGGAGAAAAGTTTGGATCTGTGAATTAAGTTTGATAGCAGGTCAAGGGTGTTAAACAATTTCACCCTATGTTTTAATGCAGAACTCAGGCACCATTTAACAGAAAATGTGTATACTTAATCCCCTGTTGGTAATTTGTGTTGATGTTTATGTGTCTTGTGAACTTCCTTCAATCATTTGTCACTAAAATCAGTTCTACTGGCAGTCAGGTTTCCATGCTGAGAGCTGGGAAGGGAAGTAGTTATGATTAAAGAGACATACAGCTGCTATTACTGACCTTGTATAGTTTGTTTTGGATACACTAGATTAAGACTTTCTTTTCTTTTTTCCCACTTTTGGGTAAAAGCTTGGGTGTGTGCTAGAAAAAACAGGTCTCCGATGAGGGTGTAGAATGGCCACTTGTTACCTGATTCTGATTGCCGTTTAGGCAGTCTACTGTATTTATGATAAACAGCAAAACTGAAAGCAGTAATGCTGTAATCAATTATAATAGTACTTAAGACAAATAAATACATTTGCTTTGATTTCCACAAGCATAGGTCTTTTACTGTAAAGTACCACAATTAAGTTCAGACTAATACCTGTCCTATACTTCAAAAGAAATATCAGACCCTACATATTTGTGTTACCTTATTTTTTTTTTTGACTACTAGAATAAATTCTGTCTTTTCTTTCCCTTATTAATATTGATAGAAGGGCAAGTAAGTGGAAGCAGATCATATTCAAAATTCTGTTGAATGCATGAAGTGAACAAAAGTAACTGCTTTAGTTCTGGAAGGAACTAGCAGTCCATCTCAGGAAGTAGTTACTACTTTACAAACACTTTGGGAAGGTGTTATGGTTTCATCTGGGATGGAGTTATTTTTCTTCCTAGTAGCTGGTGCAGTGCTGTGTTTTGGCTTTAGCCTGAAAACAATGCTGGTAACACACCGATGTTTTAGCTGTTGCTCAGTAGTGATTACCTGATCAAGGACTTTTCAGTCTCATGTTCTGCCAGTGAGGAGGGGCACAAGAAGCCAGGAAGAAGCAGGGACAGGACACCTGACCCAAACTAGCCAAAGGGGTATTCCATACCACAGCACGTCATGCCCAGTATATAACCTGGGGGGAGTCATCTGGAAGGCCAAGATCGCTGCAGGGTCGGGCTGGGTATCAGTTAAGGGTGGTGAGGAATGGCATTGTGCATTACTTGTGTTTATTAGTTGTTTTTTCCCTTTCAGTTTTATATTCTCTCCTTCGTTATTTCACATAGTAGTAGTAGTAGTATATTGTATTTCAGTTATCAAACTGTTCTTATCTCAACCTGTGGGTTTTACATTCTTTGGAATCTTCTTGCTGTCCCACCCTGGGTGAGAGGGAAGGGAGGAGGTGAGCGAGAGGCTGCATGGTACTGAGTGATTGGCTGGGTTTAAACCACAACAGAAAGTTTTATGATGATATTGGTTTATAATGCAGTTCACATATCTTTAGCATATTATCCATATACAAAAAGTGTATTGATGTTTAATTATAAGTAAATAGTTTAAAGAACACTTGTTGACACCAGTCATTCAATCTCAATACTTAGTAACACCAACAGCTGCACTTCTAGACGGACCATCTGTCTCAGGTGCTTAATTTCATCCTACTGCAGAATTTCTTCCATGAGTGCTCAGAATTGCTCAGAATTGCTCAGAATTGCTTTTCCTAGTGTAGTTTGCCTTTGGCACTGATCTAATACTTCCAAGTGACCTAAATGCTAACTAAATGATTCCTCTCCTTCTTCTAATGGTCTGCCATTTTCTCATGTTGATATTGGCTTCTGCTTCTCCAGTCACCCTAGATGGCTGTGTTCTCTCTCCTCTTCTTCCTCTGCTGTGTTAGATGGGGTAATCTCGAAAGACTGGTAACATTCAGTACACCTGGTCTTTTAACCCTCAAGACACATTTCATTCTCTCCCCTTCTATCCTGAGACATTCTTTTCTTACATCAATCAAAAATAAGGAAAAAGATTGACTATTTTAGAATAAACAAAATTAACATAGAAATGTATAAGCTACTACACTAATTTTGCACATAAAATAATCTGTATGACATATGTTACATTAGTAAATATACTTCACACTTTGGGGTGTCTTTTCTAGTAGGAAGCATATCTTGTAGGTCAATAATGTCAACTTAACATAGAAATTCTTTGTATCAACAGAAGTACTTTTTGAGATTGCTCTTATTTTTATGTGTTAACAAAAATGCTATTCACAACCAGAGGTACATATTAAATCTGCAGATACTAGACGCAGTTACTGTAGAGAAGGAATGTCTCAGGGAGCACCCCAAGGATTTTGGGGAAAATGGTACAATTTTGTCTTCCTTCTTTCTGTGACCTCAGCAAAGTTACAGGTTCTTTGTGGTTCAGTTCCTCATGTGTAAAATGAGTGTTATAAGAAGTTTCCAACTTACAGGTGTAGAGAGATGTACACTCAGCTAAAGCTATGGGATGAACACAGTGGTCATTATGTATACTCCACTGGAAATGTGAAGCTTTTGGCAAAACAAGAAATCTCTATTCTGTAGAGGGGATCAAGCTTTCTTGTGATTGTGGAATTCTGTGCAAATCTCACCAATTTCTGCTCCAAATACAAGGTGCATTTCCTGACTTTGTTGCACCTAGTGTAAACATATGGAAGGGTAAATCTTTATGCAGTTGTAGAAATATTCTAAACCAGTCCAATGTGTTCTCTTTTACTGCTATGAAGGCTGAACCTTCACACTAGATGATAGATACAAATTAACATTGCTGAGACGCTGCTGAGAAACAATTGTGAGAAGAGAAACGAAGAAGCTCAGTGTACAGAATCCATTTAATGGCTTGTAGCAAAGGCAGGGAAATGGGAGATTGCTATGCAAAGCAACTTAAGAATGTCTGTGGAGTCCCCTGTTAAATGAAAGGAAAAAAAATTCCACATGTGGAACAGATAAAGATGTATAACAGCTTGCATATGTGTCTTGGTTTAAGCTTCTATATACCCATACAGTCGCTCTCTCACTCACTTCCCCCTCTTTCTTCCCTCCGCTCCTGGAGGGATGGGAAGGAGAATCAAAACAATGCAACTCCCACAGGTTGAGATAAGAACAGTTTAGTAACTAAGGTATAACACAAATCACTACTGCTACCACCAATAATAATAATGACAAGGCAGATACAAGGAAAAGGAGAATACAATAGCTCACCATCTAATATCAAGCCTGACCACCCAGTGCACCCCCACCAGTAACAATAATGACAAGGCAAATACAAGGGAAGGATACAATTGCTCACCACCCAGTATCAAGCAGTGCACCCCCACCGGTGCACCTCCACCAGCTGCACCCCCCACCGTGCACCCCCACCACCGTTCTGGGTCTCTGCTCTCCGTTTCTACCTCCTGGACATGACGTGCTGTGGTATGGAATAACCTCTTTGGTTAGTCTGGGTCAGGTGCCCTGTCTCTCCTTCCTCCTGGCTTCCCCTCCTCCCTGGCAGAGCATGAGACTCACAAAGTCCTTGGCCAGCCTAAACATTACGAAGAAGTAACTGAAAACACTGGTGTTATCAGCACTGTTCCCAGGCCCAAAATCAAAAACACAGCGCTGCAGCAGCTACCAAGAAGGAAAAAAAGAAAAAATGACTGCTACTGCTGAACCCAGGACAATATGAAATAAACAGGCATGGACAATAGAGAGGGGTACATCCTCTTTGTTGCTTATTCCTACCTTTCACTTTTTATGTCATTTTTTTCAGGTAAAAAATAGTGTCTGATCACTCTATTTCTAGTTTAGTAAGTTAATTATTTTCCACAATGCAATCTACGCATATGTTTTCCTTCCTGATTTGAGGCATATGTTCAGCTATCTTTTGATTTTTTACCGTTTTTTTTTTACAGTATTTCTCATTTTCCACTGTAATTTCATTTGCCTGCCCTCAAACACCTTTCTTCCATTTGCTTCCAAGTCAGTATTTGATGCTTTTAAATTTCATTTTCATTTAGTTTTGTATATTGAATAAATATTTCCCTTAAGATTTTAATACTCAAAATTTATACTAAATGCAACATAACTACTAGTGAAAAGGAATAAAATTATTTTACTTTAGAGAAATGGTATGCACACTTGTATGACTTGCATCATGTAGTAAAATAAAACACTGTGGTAATGATCACAATGTCTAAGATGTTTTTTCATTTTCTGTGTGGGTGCTTTTCTTTCTTCTCTTAAAATATGCTCCTAAAAACATTCAAATGCAACTAGCAAGTCACATGTCTTTCTAACATTTAGGAGCAAAAAAAAAACTACTGGTCAATTTAATATCTACTTTAGGTTTATGTACTTTATATTATTTCAGAATAACAGCAACAATGAAAAGGCATCAAGTCTTTGCAGCAACTGAAAGTTTTGTAATAAACTCCTGCATAAGTATAGGATTTCTTCCTTTATGAAAGCAAGTCATTCATACAGAACTCTGAGAAGGCGCCAACTAAGAGGTGGACAGTACCAGTTCACCAAAATGCGGGAAAAATTTTGGGTATAAAGGTGTTCAGCCTCAGGGAAGGGAAAATCTGCAGGGCAACAGATTGGAAGTGGTTAGGAAAAAAAGTATTGATAAGATCCAGCAAAGCTGAAGCAAATAAAGTGGTAAACCTCAAAGGGGATGAAGAAGGAAAACATGGCCCATCAGAAACTCAGCAAAGATAGACAAGAGTCGCAGAGAAGACACCAAGAGGCATTTGGTTAACTGCTGAGAGAGACTAACACCTGCAGAAAAAAGATCATGTTAGGGTCAATAGTAGGGTTACTGATTATGGAGAACAAATATTTAGGGGAAAATATGCACAGAAGAACATTTAGCCTGTTAGAAAGCCTAAAAAATTTTAGGCTGTTGTTCAAAAAGCTGTATTCACAGAAGTCATGTACTCACTAAATATCAGAGTGAAAAATAGCATAAGGAGAACAAATTGCTGCCATAAACACAAATAGTAAGTAAGGCACAGGGTACCACAGCAGGACGTGCTCAGGCCTGCAGAAAAAAAAAAAAAATGAGAGACAGAAAGGATTCAGCTTCAGAAGGCACCGTAAATATGGAAGCCTATGGGATTTGCTCTGTACTCTTTCGGACTGCCTATGTAGGGCATGAGTTGAAAATACTACTATTTTACAAAAGGTCTTCCCATCTCTTCTCAGCTTAGAAAGTATTATGCAAATTTAATAGATTATTTACTTACTAGAAACCTGACAAATGTCAGTGCCACGTTTTGAGAGACAAAGCTTCAAGGTCATAGCAGCCTTCCAATACCTGAAGGGGGCCTACAGGGATGCTGGGGAGGGACTCTTCATTAGGGACTGTGGTGAGAGGACAAGGGGTAATGGGTTTAAACTTAAACAGGGGAGGTTTAGATTGGATATGAGGAAGAAATTCTTTACTGTAAGGGTGGCAAGGCCCTGGAATGGGTTGCCCAGGGAAGTCGTGAATGCTTCATCCCTGGCAGCGTTCAAGGTGGGGTTGGACATAGCCTTGGATGGCATGGTTTAGTGTGAGGTGTCGCTGCCCATGGCAGGGGGGTTGGAACTAGATGATCTTGAGGTCCTTTCCAACCCTAACTATTCTATGATTCTATGACATGCAGTATCAAGCTTTTACTACTGAAGATAGTACTGATTCTACTTTTCAGGAAGTAGATTGCCATTGACTACTAAGTCTGTAGTCTGAAAGGCCTAGTTTTCATAAATCTCCGACCTCCTGGTTAATCCTTTACTTCCCCTTGTCCTAAAAACCACTGTTTTCCTTGTATTACTTCAGGTTGATTAGTATCTAGTCAGCGTAAACGGCAAGAAAATGGAAACAAGGTTTTTTTCAGGTACTTGTTCAAGGTTTTGAGGAAGTGGTGAAAGATTTTCTGACTCTGAACATCTGTAGCCGTGGCTAACAGTTCAGCTGCTCCATAGTTGCTGTAAACAGCATGGCTTTCTACACTTCTCAGCAATAAGGCATACGTCTTCAATTCCAGAGGTTTCAGTATAGAAATGAGTACAGAAGAGCAGATTCTTCACTTTTGGTGAGGAAAAGTGAGCTCGGTGAGACCCTCACTAACCTTTTATGGGACAAAGTGATGTTCAGTCACCTTATGTGGGAGAAGAAGACAACGAAAGCAATGGTGATGACAGAAAAAGAATGTTTGGCAGAAGTCTGCACCATTGACATGGGGCCAATTGCAAAAATATATACTTGTGGCTTGAAAAGAAAGGGATGGACAGTAAAATGTCTTTTGTTCCTGTGATTGCTTTTTTTCTTCTGTTTCCTCTTGGTACTGGTGAGGAAAATGAATAAAGAGAGAGAGAGCTGTTCCATCTCTTTCCAGTGGAAAGAATGGAAAACATGAAGGGGACATCTTTGGATATGAGTATAAGATCACATCACTTAATAGCTCCCAGGGGAGCAGATATTTCTAAAGAATAAAAAAAAAAAAAAAAAAAAAAAAAAAAAAAGAAAGGGGGAAAAAAAGAAGCTCCTTATAGATGGATACCAATGACAAATTTACCCTGGTTTTAGAAGCTTCTATTTCTTGCATCAAAACCTAACAAATGGAGTAGCCACAGAGGCTACTGATGGAAGTGAGCAAACTGAGACCCCCACATTGAGCAGTATCCATACATTCAGGAAAAAGATCATCCAGTTCAGTGTATCAGAGTGTTTACAGCTTGCATCCCAATTTTCTCCTTTGCACTCTGCTGAGGCTTTTGCCAAATCCCTACATACATTAAAAATACTAACCACACTCCATACTTGCTTGACAGACTGTGTATGAGTAGAGAATACAAATTCTGCCTGGATACTAAGTTTTTCTAGTGCATAAAACAGTCATACGAAAGAATGACCAGTAGCGATTAAGCTATGGTATTACACAGAAGTTCCTCCATGTGAATTGAATTAATTGATTTATTAGTAGCAAAATAGCCAGGTGGGTCAGGCTAATTAAGACTATGATTGCTAATTGCTAGCACTGGGGACAGGATGAGTGGTTGCAGAGGCAATAGATGCAGTCTGTTTATAACAGCTCTATAAACTGCTAGATTGTTAAGGCTGGGGGATAAAATGGGGGAGAAAATTTTGCAGATGATGGAAGTGTAGCTCATTGTAAGCTCCATTCACATGAAAAGGTAAAAGCAACCAGTCCTATAGAGAACTTCTGTCGTTCCTCAGTAATCAAGTCCAGTGGTTGGCAAAGTGGGGTGTGCACAAAATAACCCACCAGGGTGCAGGAAGAAGAAATTTTCGGTACCATTCATAAATAAATTAATGAAATGAAAGAGTTGAATTTGTCTTTCTCTCATGCTTTTGTAATTCCTATTTTTTTTGAGTATTCTATAATGTACATAATATGTTAGTATAGTAGTACATCCATATAATTTATAAATTATATAGGGATGCATGGTCACAAAAGTTTGGAGACCATTGGTCTATGTTCAGTATATCTTCCATTCAGGTTTCCATTTTTCCATATATTTCAGTCTTTCCTGTAGAGCCTTGGGTGGCATGGTTTAGTGGGAGGTGTCCCTGCCCATGGCAGGGGGGTTGGAACTAGATGATCTTAAGGCCCTTTCCAACCCTAACTATTCTATGATTCTCTGATTCTATGGATAACGTCAGGTAGCTTGGCTGCCAGGTTTAGGTGTTTTAAAGAAAAAAGCAAAGCATTTTTTAGGTTGTTGGTTTTCATAAAACTTAAGATTTAAACTTGCTTTTAAAAAATTAGTGTTTCTCTATAATGCTTCATAAACCATACAATACAAATGTAGAGCCAAATGGGACCGAATGATTGTTTTTTTCTGATTGTTTGACTAAACAAAAGGTATGGAGAAAGTGCTGTTTGTGAATGCACAATCTAAATTTGGAAAATATATTTTAATGTCTATATGACCACAGATGTATCAAGCCTAGAAGTATCCCAATAGTATGCATATTGTAGAAGGTTGAAATTTAAAAAACTTGGATTTTGTAGATAAAAAAAAATTAAAATAAGCCACAAATATCTCTAGCTGTGGAATTGCTATGGAAGATGTTTTAAAATAATATCAACATTGTGATTTTTGATGCATTTCTTATTCTGTACCCATCTAATTTATGCTAAAATAATTTCAAAAAAGATACATAATTTTTTATACCGAACATTAGATACCCCATACTTCTTCCTTTATCAAGCACTAGATAGGTCTGGATTGTTCCTGTTCTTAATGTCTCTCTCTTTTTTTTCTCACTCGTAAATGAACCAGAAAATTTACTCCATTAAAGCAAGATTCTTGTTCTTTTCAGTTTGCTTGCCAGAACTGGTCACCTTGGATGCTGAGACAGGTGCGTTAGGATGAACCAATTTCTATAACTTACTCCATGTTTGTAGTGACTTGCAGAAAATGGGCATTATCTTCTGTTCTCTATTCTCCATAACTTGACTGAATGACTATAAAAATAAAAGTTTCTGATAAATACATTGGCTTGTTCTAGAAGAAACTTCTGTAAGTGTGATTGGGTTTTTTTATTTTACCATAGCTTAAAAGGCAAAAGTGAAATGTCATTTTTTTATTAAAGAAATTCTGCTTTAATAGTCAATTCTAATGAACAGTGATACTTGCAGCATTGCTTACCCAAGTGTAATTCAATCATGATCACAAATCATTTTGTCATGTCAGGTTTTGCCAATATACGGGGCAGGCTTGTGGGAAGAATGTCTGTTTTCCATACTAGTTATATCTGTTTAGTTGGGGTTTTTCTAATTCACTTGTTTTTGTTCGCTTGGCTGGCATTGTGTCTCTTCTCTGTGGTACCACCACCTTGTTTAATCTTCTCAGTGGGAGAAATTCTGATCCTGAACAAGATCTCTGCAGAGTCCCCAGCAGACTTTTTCTGATGCTTTATATTTTCTTTTTGCTTTTCCTAGTGAATTATAATAATTTACTTACGGAAACATTATGTGGTGAATAAAAAACATTTTAAGGGTTATTTCTTTTCAGAGGGGTTAACAATATATATTGCAAATCTGTGGATTTCTCTCTTTCTTTCTGATCTTTATTCCTCTGAGCATAAAATGTTTGACAAGTTTTTGTCAATAAGGTGCCTGTGGGAATTTCAAGTGGATTATTTCACTAAGCAAAGTAAGTGATACTTATTATCTATCTGTATATCCTTTCTATCTCAAAACATTAGTTTTCATTTAATTTTTAGATCTTGTTTTGATAGATTGCTACCAAAGGATTTGTGTACAGCCTTTCTTGAGATTTCCCCATATGTCATTATGCTCATGTTTCTATGCTGCCACACAAGTTGTCAGAGATGCCACTATTTTTCCTTTTCTTCCTATCTGATACATAGAATCATAGAATAGTAAGGGTTGGAAAGGACCTCAAGATCATCGAGTTCCAACCCCCCTGCCATGAGCAGGGACACCTCCCACTAAACCATGCCATCCAAGGCTATGCCCAACCCCACCTTGAACGCCACCAGTGATGAAGCATTCACAACCTCCCTGGGCAACCCATTCCAGGGCCCCACCACCCTCACAGTAAAGAATTTCTTCCTCAGATCCAATCTAAACCTCCCCTGTTTAAGTTTAAACCCATTACCCCTTGTCCTCTCACTACAGTCCCTAATGAAGAGTCCCTCCCCAGCATCCCTATAGGCCCCCTTCAGGTATCCTGGCATTTGTTCCTAGTTCTGTTTTTTAAAATGTTTGAAATCAGATTAATTAGGCATCTTTTTAAAGCTACTTTAGCGTTCACTCCTTACTTGGTTGTTACTATGCAGCAGTTTTTACCCCATCTGTACCAAAAATATAAGAAATGTAAATCACTTTCTGACCTCATGTCAAGAGCTTGTGGGTTTCTTTTGATGTCCTTTAGAAATATTTCCTTTAGAAATATTTTAGTTAACTGTTTAGGATTAGATACCTCTCGCTGCAGTTAGGGAAGTATCGACAGTGTGTGGCTTAAAAATATTTCTAGTCTGTAGCCTGAACTGCCAGCTGTTAAGCTGAGACAGTGTTCTATGCTTTAGGTGCTGTACAGGTATGATGTGCACAGCCTTGAATTATACCTCTACATAAGTTCCAGCTTGTGCAAAATGCTAAAATCATCATTCTTACTAGTCCTTTTTTATCACACAACATTACTTAAATAGTGTTTTGGGCAACACATTCAGTTTTAGTCTTCTTGCAAGAATACGTTTTGACTCGCAAAACAACACTGCAACACAGAACGTTGATTTTGTGGGTCTGTTGTCTTAACTGTGTGCCTCCAGTTCACCTCCTGGGGTCTTACACTGCTGACCTATGGCCTGACAGCTCAAATTTATTTGAAGCTTTTTTGTATCTCTGTCTTTCAGCTGCTACACTCCTCCAACATGGAACTGAGAATTGTCTGTGGAGGAATAAGACCTATCACATACTTCAGGTTTCAGATTAGAGCTCAAAGCTCATTGGTTCACTTTGGTTTAAGCTGGTTAACTGAGTTCGGCCATCAATATCTGCGTAATGTTTTGGCAGACGCATCTGAAAGGTGTTATTTAAGAACAACATTTATTGTATATACAAGTTAACTATTAGAGTTATTTTCAGTATGGACAAATGCATTATTCTTTAATTGTTAATAGATCAGAGTAAAATATTTTTCTGTTTTATTTGATCTCTGTACCCTGGTGGGCTTTTTTTTTTTTTTTTTTTTTAATTTCTTTCCAACAGTGTCACAGTTTCCTCTTTAGACTTTTGTCTTCCAGGACCTCCTGTATTAGCAATGGTGGCGGCAGTTTACCATTCTGAGAGCCAACTCAGCTAGCTATTTCCAGGCTATAGCAAGTTTTACAAAGATGATTGTTGTATATTTTTAAACTCTAATAGAGGTTTGTTGCTTATTTGAATAATGAAATGGCTGAAATGGACAAACCATTCTTATATCTGGCTACAGAAGAAACTGTCACACTTATGATTGTGTTATCATGGTCTATTCAAGCCAGGGATCAGAGACGAACATGGAAATGCAGACCAGTTGTTTCACAACAAAACTGTGAATGGTATTATCCTTGTGAGGTGCTCTGATCATATCTCTCTGGTTTCTGAACATCTGAAATAGTACTTGAATAGCTCTTAAGATCAGACACTTTATCTCTTTTCCCCCTCTTTAGGATTATTATAAATAATGCTGCATTAAATATAGTATATCCTCCTGCTTTGCAATCATTCTGTCACTTTTTTTCACATCTCTAGATGTCTTTCCATGCTACACGCTAAGAAAAACCCAACAAAACACAAGCTGTGCATCTTCATTTGCATTCAAAAATTACTCCCCAAAACTTATTTCCCTCAAAGAGCAGGCAGAAAAAGAATCAGAAGTTATTCAGTATTGCCACACAGCATATATGCAAAAGGATTACAGCAAAGGTGGAGTTAGTTATGCAATATTAAAAAGTAATTTAATATAGAATCTAATAAAATAGCCTTAAAGAACCTATCAGCAACCCCATTATCTCACTATTAAAACGTGTCCTTAATTTCTTATTTTCTAAGTTCCTCACCCTCCTCATAAGCAGAACATCAGGTCTCGTACAGGGTAGATTAGAGGAATTTGAGGCTGGTACTGCCTTTCCAGGGTTGATATGAAAAAGCATATTGTACACATATATAAACACATGAACTTAGTGAAGGTGTTTTCATTTATAAGTCACATCTGGAATGCTAAGTCTTTTCTTTAAAAAAAAAAAAATATCAATCTGAACAAACTGAAAACAAGGGTAGTCCAACCCAAAACAAACCGTTATTTTGCCCATGTAGTTGCGGTGAAAGAGAAGACCCCCCTCTTCTGGCATGAGCTGGAGTAGCTCTCAGCAGAAGACTCAATAAAAGAATGTTCAGAACTATGGTTTGATCACAAACAGGAATACATCTAGGATTCACATCTGTATAACAAATATTTCCTCCTCCATCATGTCCTCTGAAGTTTTCTCAGTCCACACTTAACACACAGAAACTTAGTCCTCCGCGCTAGCTCTCTGAATGCATAGTAAAGATGTTTGTGCTTTTTTGCTAGAGATCAAACACAGTGTGTCAGTCAGATTCTTTTTGCATAGTTGTTGCAGTTCAGGACAAAATATGTGAAGAACGGTCTACTCCAAGCACATAGTGGACTGAGCAGTGATATTAAAATACGCCCTGCAGTCTTCATGACTGTAGAAGGAAACACATTTTGACAGACGGATTGTCTTTGTTCAGGCAATATCATTTGCTGCATTCTTTCCTGATGGTGACCAGCAATTGCAGCTGATGAGAAAAGACTTGCTAAAGATGTTCAGAAATCCTTCTGGATCCAGTATTTGATTGTTCCTGTAAACACAAGGTTTTCTCTATAATAAATATGGTCGTGAGAATTCTGTCCTAATCTGACATAAAAACGAAAAAATGTATGTGTATTTATCAGTATCTCTTCTGCTGCCAGAAATAAAGAAGAGGCATTTATATTTCCTTTTGTTTGTTTTTAAACTTTGCATTACCTTTTATTTTCACCAGCCTTTACAGTTCATGAGTTAATAGTAGGTAGATGGAATTCTTCCCTGTTAGATCATGTATGTCACTTTCTGTAAGTGCAAGATGGACTAGCTTTCCTACAGTTAAGAAAAAAATAAAGCAGCGAGAGACATTAACATTTCTGCTGTCTTTCCAAAGGAGCAGCTGTTTTGTTTTGGCTTTAAAAATTGAAGTCTTAGATGAAGGGAAATATAATGCTGTAAGGGAGAATATTCCCTGTATAATGGGAGGAGTTTTAAAGATCAGCTGTGTATAGTTGTCTCATTTCTATGCAGTAATACACAAAATAATGTATTTCATTCCAACACACACATGAGGTATAAACTCAAGCATCGTTACTCTGGTAAGTGCTGGAAATAGAATGGCAGCCATTACGAAAGATACTGAACCGGTATAGCAATTTATCTTCGAAAGGAAAGCTCTTAGTTTTTTCAGTATTTCTGTCCTGTATTTCAAACATATTGTAGATCATTTTAATATATTTTATACTTTTTTATTCCAGATTACTATGCCAAAGTGAAATTAAATTAAAAGTTTTAATTTTTCTGTTCTCAGTGGTTTTACTGGTTTTATTTCTATTATGCATGTCCAAATATTAACTAATCATCGTTTAACATTTTCTTTCCAAAATCTGAACAAAGTAATGAAAAATACCATAAGTACAATATTTGCAACATTTCACCAGACTTCCTTATGATTTGCTCAGATTGTGCAGTACAGTTTTGGTTTTTAAATTTGTTTAATGACTGAAGCAGTTTTCAACACTATGACAAAACAGGAGTTTACTCTGAAGCTGCTATACTAACAGGTTAGGCGGACCTTCCTTTCCTTATGGACACTTTTGTATTTGGAGATCTTTACTAAATTTATCCACTATATCCAGAAAACCCTCTGTTTCTGAACCACCCATGAAAATGAGATCAAACCTTGAGAATAAATGGCTGGTAAATCCCAGTCTCTCTCTGAAGACTTCAGTTAGGAATGTTTAACAAACATGTTAAACATGTTTGACAAGGAAGTCACAACTATGTGAGGTGGGGAGATAGAAAGGTTCTTGGGGTAGAACAGTAAGATAGGAAAGAAATCAGCTATATCTTTCTAATTATTTCAAAGCATGCTTTGGTGAAGAAGAATCTTTGCCTTGGGGAAGCTCATGAAGGACAGACATACAGTGTCAAGTCTAAGAAACCTGATAATATTGCATTAATTGTGATTTTATTATAAAACTGTAACTGGGAGAAAAGAACCTTGATCAGTAAGAATCTTAAAACTAGTTAATTGTTAAATAATAACAAATTATCTGGAGCACCTCTCGTATGAAGATAGGCTGAGAAAATTGGGGCTGTTCAGCCTGGAGAAGAGAAGGCTGCGTGGAGACCTCATAGCAGCCTTCCAATACCTGAAGGGGGCCTATAGGGATGCTGGGGAGGGACTCTTCATTAGGGACTGTGGTGAGAGGACAAGGGGTAATGGGTTTAAACTTAAACAGGGGAGGTTTAGATTGGATATGAGGAAGAAATTCTTTCCTGTGAGGGTGGTGGGGCCCTGGAATGGGTTGCCCAGGGAAGTTGTGAATGCTTCATCCCTGGCGGCGTTCAAGGTGGGGTTGGACAGGGCCTTGGATGGCATGGTTTAGTGGGAGGTGTCCCTGCCCATGGCGGGGGGGTTGGAACTCGATGATCTTGAGGTCCTTTCCAGCCCTTACTGTTCTATGATTCTATGATTAGTAATTATTGTATCTATATAGTCTATGCATCTTCATCTTCTTGGGTGTTTATACAAAGAACATGTTTCTAGGTGCACTATTTCATAAACTGTTTCTCAAACTTTTGTAAAGCCATTATGAATGTATATAATGACTTCCAACTTGCTTATCTAATGCTAAGTCAGTTCTCCATCTCTCAATAAAATGTCATGCTGGAAGCTTTCTGTGAGCAACTGTCAGCAGGTGGGTTACAGAGGGAGAGAAGAAGAGTATTATCCCCTGTCATAGTGAGGCTAAGTCTGTTGCTGTGTGGCTAACCAGAGTTTTAAAAGGTTTGGAATCTATATTCCATTTTACTGGTAACTTCAAGTGACTTTAAAGCAGTTAATTTACAGCTGTGTTTTTAAAGTTCTTCTGGCATATGTTTTCCAAGGATTTAAATGGTTGTCCAGCATCATAACACTTAAAAACATTTATGCTTACTGCGTGCTAACTGTAATTCACATTATGTAAACATCCTACCCTGACAGGTGTGTAAGGAAACTGTGTTACGTACGTGTTACTAGTATTTTACAGTATCAGTATAGATGTTAGAGTGTATGATGCTCAGTTTTACTAAAAAGGGGATTAGTAGTAGTTAGAACAAGCACAGGAGGTTCTCTCTGAAAAAGAGGAAACACTTTCTCACAGTGAGGGTGACTGAGCACTAGCATGGGCTCCCCAGGAAGGCTGTGGAGTCTCCATCATTGGAGGTACTCAAAAGCCTGGACATGGTCCTTGCTCTGGGTGACCCTGCAGGGGTATATCACTTAGACCGGATGACCTCCAGAGGTCTGTGACAACCTCAGCCATCTGTGATTCTGTGATTCTTAGCTCCTATCTCTAATAAAGAGACTTCTGGTGCAAACTGTACTGGTTATAATAATCTCTGAAGATTTTAAAGAATTTCACATCTAAATTTCTAAATAATAGCAAATAACATAGTGATTGTGATTTGATTATACCATGCACAGGTGCAAAAAAGAAGTTATCATAGATAGTAACCTCATAGAAGTTGGTAAATCATGGTATTTGTGGTATGGAAGGAGATTTAACTGTATATAAACTGTATACTAAGAACCAAAGAGTATAAATTTAAATCTTTAAATTTGAAGGGGCTCTTTATTAAAATATCCTTTTCCTCCCTTCCTCCACAGACTTTTTCATGGTTTTGTTAACAGAGTTAACAGAATTAACCCTGTCAGTAAAATATTAACTTTGAGACAGCTGTTACCAGGAGCTAGGGAAGTAAATACTACATTGCTATTGCCATTTGACATTACACAGAGCTTAATGTTAAAACACATAAAACAGCTTAGTTCTTTTATCTCTATACTACTGTTAGTTAAGATTAATGAAGCATCTGATAAAAAATTTGAACAAACAAAATATGTACACATAAATACAAATACCAAAAAGCTTAGTTTAAAACTTAGAAAGTATTCACACATACCTCATATTTGACAGGCTGACAGATTAAAACAACACTTGAAGCTGTGTGTAAAAACTCTACATGTAGTCACTAGACAAAGGGTTTCTAATCAATGTCATGCCCTTTAGGAAAGGTTCATCATCTCTGAAGGTTGATACTTTGAAAAACCAGTATCTACTGCTCCTGTTTTAGGTTACTAGTGAAGCAATTGCTACTAATAGATGGAAAAGTTACCTCAACACAGCCATAAACTCTCCACCCGCAGCAGGCACTGATTTCATGCATAAGATCAACAAAAACACTTTTGAGACCTAAATGTCCTGATGGTGGTGTTAATTCTCTGTCCTTCATATAATCTTATTATTTAACTAAGAAAAATACAAATTTTCTGTGCTAGTATGAAGCATATTGAAAGAGCTTCAAACAGAACAGGGAAATTATTTAAGCCTTTAGCGAGCCATGTGGTAGTTATGTGTCTAACACTTCACTGTCATCCCACCAAGTTTCAGTACTGGGAACTAAGTTATTACTTCCTAACAGCACAGTAGCTTCCAACTCCTGTTGGTTGCCCATGCCGGTGGTGTAGAGGCCCCTCAGCTGATCTGTCAGGCATGTCACCTATTAAGAGGAACACACCTTAATTCCTGTGACATATTTCACTGCTGCTCCCCTGTTGGCTTCTATAACCTCAGGATCTCCTGGCTCATCTCCATTAGATTTCAGGTGTGTTCCAGTGTACCCAGCACATCTCAGAGCAACAAGCTGAGGGCCCTCACTAGTGCCCTGTCCCTCTAACATCCCTATACCTTGTCATGGGCAAGCCTGATATTACCCTCTTCCCCCTTCAAGTCTAGTTTAAAGCTCTGTCAGTAAGCCCCACTAGCTTATGAGCAATGACCCTCTTCCCCTTTGAGAAAGGCCTGGTGCTGTGCAGACCATGCCATATCAAAAGACCCCAAATTGCGGTGGTGACACCAGCCACAGAGCCATATTGTTCTTTCATGAAGAATACCTAAGTGATATGTGTCTTCTTCAGCAGTATTGGTCTCATAAATAAATAACGAACTGCTGTATGAGAGAAAAGGCTCCTGTTAGCCCTGTACCACAGGCAGTAAAATTTCAGAGTTGAGAAGTTTATATTGGACAGAAAATAAGTATCACAAAGACTAGGGAATTAGCATGTATTTTTTCCTTATTTCTGTTAGAATGTTTCTTACCACACTTATCAGTTAGCAGTGCATATTTGTAAATAAATTAATTTAAAGCTGGGGCAAAGGACACTATCAGTTTTAATCATATTTTGCAGCATTTGTTATTTCAGCATTAAAAGTAGTATGACATAGAAATTAAGGTTTATGTTTAAAGTCAGAGGCTTAGATTATTAGGCCACATTTCCACATCTACCATGATACTTTAGTCTCAAGTGAAACACTTTTTTCTGCGTACATGAACTGATTAAATATGTAGAATAGAAAATATGAGACTTAACTCTGTTGTAATAATATTAAATCCTTTACTAAACATATGAATAAGGAATATATCTTCTTTTTAATGATTATGCTTATGAGTACTGAAAAGTTATAGTGTCACTTAATGTGGTGCGGAATATGGAGTATGACAGCATTGTCACACCAAGACGTTTGCAGTCAAAAGAAAAAGTAAAAACAGTAAAATATTTCCCCTATTAGCAGGACTGGTAGAACTGCATACAGCTAGGTGTGACAAGTAATAGAATTTGGCAGTATTTTGGTTGGTTTAACTTTTTTAAGCTTATATACTGCAGAATGGTATTTTCTATTACCTCAGAATGTTCCTTTTTTCTTATTTAACACAATTATCCTGGTTCTGAGAGGAAGACCAAGAAAAAAACCACTGGGTGTTAAAAAGTTCTGATAATTATTTTTGTCAGCCACACTGTACATTGGTGACTTAGTATTCAACAAGAAACTGGCCTCTATTATTTGAGTTATGCCTTTACCATCTCAATGGCCTCTTGCCTTCACTGACCCAAGAGACTTGAGAGGGGCTCTGTTCATCCTTAATGAAGATGGAATTGGGTGGTGGTGGAGAGCAGAAACTGGAAATAGGAAAGAAAGAACAGGTCCTGTACACTGCTTCTTCATCCTTTGGGATGAAAGTCCATTGTTGACAGTTCTGTGTTATCTGAGAGATTGCACTGGCAATAGCCTGCTTAAGAGCACAACTCTGCTTAACACCCTGACTGTCATCAATCCTGGTCACTGAATGAGTCAATGTTTTGGAGGAAAAACAGCCCATTACCCTGGAATGCAGTTTGAATGTTGACATGGGTATTGTAGAATACTGATTTTAGATTGCAGAAGGAAAGTTCTGCTTTGATTATAGTTTGTAAGTACTTAATTTTGCAGACAATGCTATTTTAATGGGGTTATCCTGAGCTACTTTCATGCAGTAGTTCTGAAAAATTACACCATCAGGTGGAACTTGATGTTGTGCTGTCAGCAATCTCTGACCCATTAGATGCACACCACAGACCTAACAGTAGAATTAACAGGCTAAATTGTACCAAGATAAGTGTATTATTCTACACAAGGAACAGCATTACAAGGGCTGCAATACGCTTTTTGGCAACAGGTTTCACACTATTTACAGGGGATAGAACAATGCAAAGACAAAGGGCAGAGAAAGACCAAGTTCTTTTTTACATAGAGACCCTTCTGCTCTATATTCTACTTGTTTTCGGCCTGGCTTCTGTAATGTTTTAGTCTTCCTTACAGTGGGTTCAATTTTGACCACTTCTCATTGTCTGGCTTATGCAGAGAGGAGCATCTGACAGCACAGAACAGACATCCAGCAATCAGCTTCAGTTCCTGGCTCTAGAAATGCAAAAGGGTAAGTGTTGCTTGGCCTAAGCCTGGAATATACTCTTTATTGAGGTACTCATCAGGTCTAAGTTAGTTGCTAGGTAGTTAGAGAGGTCTAACTTCAGTCTTCTTTAAGAAGTCTCCACTACACGTATGCCAATTTTGGCTGTTTGTGAAAACTTACAATTATCCACTGCTCGGAAAAAATGGTAACTTCTTTCTCTAAACCCTGCTCCTCAGCAGACAGGTTATAAACTTTGCTGGGGGGCTAGGGCAGACAGATAGCACTTTCTATTATTTTTCTTAGAAATTTGGTCTTCCCAAAATGTAAATCCCATAGTGAATGTCATCTTAATTGGTTAAAGCAATTCTAGGAGTCTTGTAGCAGGGCAGATTTATGTACAGAATAAAACTGTATTTAAAACCAGGAATAACCAGTGCACTTTTTTTTCTGAATAATTTTTTTGTTTCCTAATATCATTTTAAAAAACAAGGTTGTATCATGTGTGTATTTGCATGCTTATGGCCTGGCAGGCAGGGCCTGTGCAGCCTCCACAGCCAGGAGCAGGTCAGCCAGGGTGGGAACAGGCAGAAGCAGCCCCATTCCTGGGCATCAGGCACCTGGTGAGGACCAGGCAGAACAGGGCTGGAAGAGCTGGAGAGCTGGGACCTGGAGACCGCCTCCGCTGCAGCATTGCTGGGGCAGGGGCTGGTAGCCCCAGGGGCTGACATGGGGTCCTCGGCCCTGGGCAGGCTGGGCAGGGCTGGTAAACCATATCACTGCCATCAGGGCCCTGATGGAATATAGAGCACTGGTTTTAAACTGAAAAGAAACATTTAGTAAAGTTCTGAGGAAGGGGGTAAAGTCCAAAAGAGTCAGTTTTTTCAACTCCCTATCTTGTAACAACTGAATTTCAGCAATGAAATTAAATGGAGTATCACGTGGCTTTCAAAAGCACAGACAGAATCACTATTTAGATAACTGTGTTACTCATTTAGAGAGTCATTTTGACCTTAACCTAGGTGTGCATAAATAGGTCCATGTATGTATGAAGAGAACAGTAATACAATAAGCATTGTGTCAAATCTAGTTATGTACCATGTTTTGTAATTATAGAGTAGGCTTTCTGCACTGTGGGTCACAGTCGAGAATCTATGCTGTTTTGTGGTTGTGGAAAATTTCTATGCAAGTGGCAGACATATATCAAATTATACAACGATGTCTGGGCATAGATGTGCAAGTTCTAAATTTATAGATCTTTAGTGATTACACAGGGAAAGAGATATCCACTATCTAGCAATTTACAAGTTTGTGCTAATTCTTTCTAATCACAGAAAAGCCTGGGTTGGAAGGAATCTTGAAAGACCATCTGTGGCAAGGGGAGCCTGGATTGGATTATCAAGCACCCTTTCTAATTGCATCTTGAAAACCTCTGGCAATGGGGATTCCACCACTTCCCTGGGGAGATTGTTCCAGTGCAGGATTGTCCTTGCTATGAAAAAATTGTTTCTTATGTCAAGATGAAACCTCCCTCAGTGCAACTCGTATCCACTGCACCTTGCTTTCTCCATGTGGCTTCTGGTGAAGAGAGAGCATCTGTCCACTTTGTAGCTCCCCTTAAAGTGACCATCTCCAAACCATATAAACCCAAGCTATACCATTCCATACTGACTGTAATCACGTAACAAATAACAGTTGTGTTTAGTGATTATTAGCATGGCATACAAACATATCTGTGATAAAACAGAATTCTGTCCTCATGCATTCCAAGATAGAATTTCTCCTCAATCTGTCATGATGAAACAGGCTCAGTTTGTTGCACACATGAGAAAAATTAAATGACAATACATAATGTTCTCAGTTAAAAAAAGTAGATTGCAAAGCATACAAATGCTGATGACTGAGTTTTTCCCTGGGCTGCTTTATATTAGTCTTTGTTAACTTCAGACTCCAGCAAAATGTGCTGGGCCATCTAGTATAGGCCATGTTTTGCCAATGAAGGTTGGACCAGCTAATCTTTGAGGTCCCTTCCAACTTGTCTATGATAATGCATTGTGATAACTCATGTCTGTTACCAAGTACTGGTCTGTGCAGTAAATTGTCCTCAAACAGAAAAACGCCTATGCATCCTGTTCTGTTTTCAAAGATCAGAATCAGATTTCTAACTGATTTAATAAAACTACATTTATTAATTTACTATATATGTATTTTATGACATAAAAAATAACTGACTCCTTACATCGAAGGACAAATATACAATACATTCAAAGCAATGTGGAAGAAATAAGCTCTATGCCAGCTACATGACAATAATAATTGTATTGGGTGTAGAACTGATCAATATGCACATGAATAAAGTACAAGCATCAGGAGTGAACTCTGCTGTTGTAAAATGTTGTATATCAACGCTTGGCTTAGAATTAGAAATTCTAGTTGTGGCACTTGATTGCCCTTTATTCCTTGGCATGCCAATCTAGGGTGTTGCTACAGAGAGTTGTCCACTGGGAAAGAAAAATTATTTAATAGGGTTTTTTACATAGTAAATAAGCAACAGATTATGTAGATAGAGTTCTTCAGATGTCAAAGGCAGGAGAACTTACTGTATTGGTAGCACACTACATACATTGTTAGGAATTATTGCTTAGAAATCACATAGACTAATACATTTTTATTACTTCCTTTTCAGTCAGAAATCTTTCACAAGTAGAAAGCATGTCAGACAGATACATGGAAAACTGCTCTTGGAGCTGTATTGCATACGGAATGCAAAGATTCCAGTGGGATATTACCTTTGCCTTCAATAGTGTTAGTTTACTTCTGACACTACATTACATTTAAAAATTCAACTATTGCTTACTATTAAATATGGTGCTGATGAGATGTGTTACTACTTAAATCTATTGGATCCCTATCATTTCATGGTCAAAACATGATGGAGGAAGCAAAATTCTGTACAATAATCTCAAGCTCTGCAGTGTTGCAAACTGAGAGAGAAAACGGTGAAACTCACAGCCTCTAAATTCAGAGAAGAAAATATGAAACTGTAACCATCCTTCATGGTTAAATAAGAAAACTCCAAGATTTCCTTGATACAGATTATACTCTCTTTTGTGCACACTTCAAGTTGAGAGTTATTAGTGTTCAAACCTCCCCTAATCCTATTACCTCTAGCAGCTGCAAATGTTGATCTTAGTTACTATTTGACCAATCTGTTTTCATTTCATGGTCCAGGCAAACATAGCACAGTGTTTACAGCTTATGTTTTAAAAAGGTTTTTGGCATACATCATTGTTCTTTCTTCTCAGTTTGCAGATGTCCATGCTGAGTATTTCTGCAAGGAAATATAATTTATTAAATAATTCAGCAAATACATAAATAAATCCTCATGAGAAAGAAAAAAACACTTTCTGAGAAAAATGCTTATTCTAGTGCTATACTTCCATGAGTACTGTAAAATAATCATCAACTTTTACTTGGGTAGTCTGGGAAACCACATTCCTTTTAACTGGAATATCATAGCACATTCTGATGAATTTATACAATCTTCAGTCATACCACATTTTCAGCTAGTCATCCCAGATTCTTTTTTACCTTCAGACTGACATTCCATTTCCATTATTATGCCATTGTCAGCATGGAATGTAACCATGATCCAATCACAGGTGTCACCAAAGGCAGAACTTCAGTGATATCTTTTGCCTGGACTGTACACTTATCAGCATGTAGAACAATTTTCTTAAACTGTTATTGTTCCTGCAAAGCCTTATTAACTCTTAGAGTTACAGGGAATAGGGTGGAATAGAATAGAACAGAACAGGAAAAAGCACAGAAAAGCATTTTTGAAGGAAAGGAGGCGGGACTCTTCATCCAAGAGCATAACAGGCTCGGGGAATCTCATCAATGTATATAAATCCCTGGTGGGAGCTGTGAATGACAGAGCCAGGCTCTTGCAGTATGCCCAGTGACAAGAGGCAGTGGGCACAGATTGAAACAGAGGAGGTCTCCTCTTGTTGTGGTTTAACCCCAGCTGGTAACTCAGCATCAGGCAGCCACTCACTCACCCCTCTTTCTCCGCCCCTCTGTGTGGGATGGGGAGAAGAATCAAAAGAATGTAAACCACATGGGTTGAGATAAGAGCAGTCCAGTAACTAAAATAAAATTATAATAAAAAGAATACTAACGATAGCAATAATGATAATAATGATGCTCACCACCCGCTGACGGATACCCAGCCTGACCCAAGCAGTGATGGGGCCCCCCCAGTCAGCTTCCCCCAGTTTATATACAGGGCATGATGTGCTGTGGTATGGAATATCCCTTTGGCTGGTTTGGGTCAGGTGTCCTGTCTGTGCTTCCTCCTGGCTTCTTGTGCCCCTCCTTACTGTCAGAGCAGGAGAGACTGAGAAGTCCTTGATCAGGGTAAGCACTACTGAGCAACAATGAAAACATTGGTGTGTTATCAGCATTGTTCTCAGACATCGTTTTCAAGCCAAAACACAGCACTGCACCAGCTGCTAGGAAGAAGCTGTTACGGCCAGAACCAGGACTCTTCTGATTACCACAACATTCACAACAGTGAATTTTACCATTATCATGCTATGTGAACTGATGTTTCCCTCTTTCATTGGATATAATTTTGCAGTTACCAATTTCAAGTCAGTTATTAAATTGTTCTTAAAGAAAAACATATTTTTTTTCCTGCCCCAGTTCCTGTCATGCTGGAACTGATCCAGTGCTCTGTCTCCAGCACTGCTGTTAGAGGAAGTGAAAAAGAGTATTTTCTTCAACAGTTCTATTTGGTTCTTTGTTTTAGCCAACTTAACCTATGATGACCTCTGCATTGTATTTATTTCTATAAATCACCAGTCCTGTTCAAGACTTAGGCAAGTTCTTACTTTTATCAACTTCATGTGGCAGTGAGTCCCATACTCTGATTATTGTATAAATCTTATTTTAATTAATTTTGAATTTGCTAACCTGAAACATTATTTATTTCCCACCATTGTTTTTGATTACTTAATAAGAAAATCCACATTGATTTTCTTCACACCATTTACTTGTTTAAATACTTTCATCAAAGTATATGAGTTCTGCAGAGATTTTTGTCATAGTTCTCTACTGTCCTGCATTTTGTAAGGTCACTTCTGACTGTGTTCTGTACGTATAACAAATTTCCAGAGCAGAAAACAGTTTCTGGGCACACTGTTACATACAGTTAAAGGTAGGCCAGCAATGTTTTGTTGTACAGCCAACTGCTGCCTGACACAGTCACAATCTTAATAAAAACCAGGTAACAGTTCAAAGTATGTTTCCATTTCTCCTGAAAGTCTTAAAATAATTATAATGAAAATTAGAATTAATATAATTTGTATATCCTGGGAGGAAATATAAATGTGCATTTTGCAGCCTGCAAATTGATTTTTAAAATGCCTGTTTGGCTTATTTGTACTTGTATGTGGATAAAATAAAAGGGAGGCCAATCTTCTTCATTACCATGCCATAGGTGGGAATGAAATACGATGTGAATTCCTGACATAAACTCTCTGTAGAGCAGGAGGTTCCCACACTTCATTGGCTTGAACAGGAGGTTGGATTGAGTTCAAATTCCTGCCTGAGTCACACCGTGATCCACTGGTAACAACGGTACTGTGCCCCTCAGGCTCTGTTGCTTTTTTGACTCCATTTACAATTCTTTAATTCTATGTGGCAATGTCACTGCATTTTGAGGCAAGTTTTAGGAACCACAGCCACTGGAAATTAAACTCTTAAGAGCCCTGACCAAAGGAAGAGGAGAGGGGAGCTTCACTAGGCTTTTTTAGTCGCAGTCCAAGCATTCTTTTTCCAGATGGAGAGATGAAGTTGGCTGGACAAAACACTGTTCGTTCTGTCTAAGGCCTCAATATAGCAATTACAGCCATATGATTCAGTCCCTTAAGGGCCCAGCTGCTCCCCAAAAGCAGAAAGGGGTACCCATCAGCTGAGAAACATCTGCTTCTTCCTTTAACCCTGCTGCAACTGCCTGTGCTGAATTGTATGCCAAGAACAAAGTGGTGGCACAGTTTGCAGTTAGAAGCTTGGCTCAACTTCTATTTTCTTTCAAATTAAAAACACACTACATCCTGCAGATCTTGCAGCTTGGTATGTCAGGAGCTTTCTGTTATTTCTAGTGCAGTGGAGCTGTTGCACTGAACAAGTGTGGAACAAAGAATCAGTTACCTGGGCATATTAAGAATCTTGTGTGCACCTGACTGTGAGTCCACATGAGTGCCAGGCTTTGTCTGAGAAGGAGAGTGAGACAGGAAGTTGGGAACAGCCAGGTGGGACTTGCAGTGGAGTTGAAGTAGACTGAACTGGCTGCAGTGCATGACTGTATCTTGTTAAGCCCACAGATATATCTTGAAAAACGTGGAAGTTATGTACTTTCCAGAAAAACTGTCTTACTACTGTGTGGGATAAAATGTGTACAGTATATACCTAAGAATACAGACCTTCTGCGTATGACAATGTGGGTTGTATCTCAGATTATAGTAGCCTGTACAGATTTGTGACACATCTGTACAATGTGACTTGGGTACTAGAGATTCTGCACCAGAATCAGTCTCCAGCTGTGTCTCTAGCTATGACAGACACTCCATCTCTATTCTAGTCAGCAAGTATTTTCAGTTAGATGTGCTAGTAAGTACTAAAAGCTAGCTTTTCTCATAATTGAATGGAATGGCATTATATGAATTGCTACTATCTTATAATTTTGTTCTGACAGAAACCAGGGGGAAATACAAATGCCTTCCTCTCCCTGAGCACAGGTGCACGCTGTGCTGATGCCGACGGAATCTATGGAGAAGAGAGCATTGGACTGCTCTGGGTACAAAACTCTCTGCCAGCAGGGAACCCTTTGTGAGCACCTGCTGCCTTTGCAGTGCCCCTGTGGCAGCCTCGGAGTGTCATCTTTCCCAGGCTTCCTACTTGAAGGATTAGGTACATGTGATGATTAAACAAATAAAGACCATCAGCAATCTGGCAGAAGTGGCAGATTCACAAAGATAACCTGATGGATGCCGCCATCAGCCATCACCTGAAGAAAGAGATCTCAATGTGGTTTTGCATCTGCATTCCTTGTTACAGAAAAATTAAGTAGGATTTATAAACAAATGTGTCGGAGTATACATGATATGCTGCAATGATTTTATAATAACATAAAGCACATGCTACATTCTGGGGAAAAAAAAAACAGTGAGACTGTATTTTTTACATTTTTGCATTTTAAAAATGTAGCAATAAATGCATATATTTGGCTAGCCATAATTTTGTTATAAGTTAAATGGTCAAAGAGAAGGTGAAGAAATAGGTGGTCACCAGTTTTGTTTCCCTCTGATTTAAAAAAAAAAAAAAACAGCTACCTTTATTTCTTTACTTCTTTATTTATTTGCAGGTGAAGATTTCAGGTATATTTTTCTGCACGGCTCATGCTTTACAAACTGCCTGAAACAGAAAATAAGAAACAAATGTGAAAGTTTTTTGATGACACTACTTACTTACTTTTGAAGCCTCTACTTTTTTTTGATCATTCATCAATGCTCTTCTTGTATAATTATTTTGACAGAATCTTTTGCTATCTGTGGTTTTCCATGTTTACCAGCTGACTTGCTGATTACTATAACGAAATATTTCACCCAAAGTTTGGCTCTGATACCATGAGAGGTGGAAACATTTTGGTGCTTACAGGATAAATGAAACCTTGAAAAACAAGTTTCCTCAAAAATTGGTTTCCTGTCTTTGGGAACAGAAATACATTATTTAGGAGAAAGGCACAAAAAGCATCTCTAGTGAAAAACAGAAGTACAGGTTTTGTGCCAGCACTTTAAAAAATCCAGAGGGCTTTTAAAGGCTAGAGAAGTATGTTAAATGTCATCTTCATAACTCTGCTATAACTAATGTTTTCTAAGTGCTCAATGTTATGTTTTTAGATGCTATGCACCTACAATCTGAGATAGCAAAAACAGAGGCAATGAAAAGAAAAGGCTGAAAAATCACTTCTTAGAGGAGTCTATGACTGGACTTGTTGCATGTAAGTATCACTCTGTACTGCCTGCAACACCATGTACCATAACAAGGCTGGAGACACTTTGCAGATAATTTCTTTAGTGCGAGAAGTAATTCCAGTATTACAAGCAACTTACATAGATGCAATGATAAAACTTTAAAAAAGGGGTTGCTGTTCCTCAAATGTGACAGTTTGAGGTCTTCAAAACTAGTTCCCTGACCATTGTTGAGATTATAAACACAAATTATACATGATCTTGAGCTCTAACTTCCATGGTAGCTGACTGTCATTAATTTAGCTGTTATCCCTTTCCATCTGCGCTTTGTAAAGCGCTGTTATTTAACTTAGTGGAGACCTAGTGCCACTTTCCCTTTTCACATATTCAGCTTCCATTGACTTCAGTGGGAAATGAAAGGTGACAGCTTTTCCAATCGTGGAAGTTGTAAACATTACTTACCAGTCTTTTTATGTTCATTCAGTTCCACAGGACATATTAACATGCACAAAGTTGTGGTTCTGAATGCAAGAAGAAAATAAAGTGTTTGAGGGCAAATACTGCTGGGCAAATACTACCTGCCTGGCTCTTTCAGATCACTGGTACAAATTCTGCTTTTGGCGTCATTGTAATTATAGGATTGTATTCAGCTTACATGGGAGTATCGGAGACAAGAATTTGTCCCACTGAGGTTACTTTGTAGGCTGATGTAACAGCCCATCGAGGTTAGTAAAAATTGTTGGCTCATGAGGGAAAAGCCCTCATGATTTATAGTTCGACCGAGAAAAGTGAAAGTGCGTAGAATGCGTAATTACACTACGGAAAGGATGTTAAACATCTTATCATTTCTGTTTTCTGTATTTTATACATAAAATGCAATAAAAATCCCATGTAAAATAGACAGTAAAATGAATGTCACAAAAGAATTACTTTGTCCTAAAGCAACATCCCACCGGTCTAAATACTGTGACATTTACAACTATGGTGAGGGCTTATTTAGCCACTATTTAGACTGCCCCTCTGCTCTCAGAGCAAAATGCATTCCATGGAAGGTTGAAGGATGGAATTTTAGTTACAACATAATTTTCCAGCTGTTTAAAAAAGGCGTACCATGGTGTATATTTCACAGCTGCTGAAAAGCAGTAAAATTAACTGATGAATAGTCACATCCACCTGGGCCCAATCGTGGAAAGTGTTAAGCGTCCTGAATTGCTGCATTTCTGTTGAGGCCAGTGGGAGTCTGGGGTTTGCTGAGCACTTTGTGGCCAAAATAAAAGGAAAGAAGATCTTTCACCACCTCTCAGACTAGGGCCAACAGCCAATAACATCAAACCGATCCTACCATCGTTAAACTAAGTCCAAGACACATCAGTATGAAACACGGTGCCAGTGGAAATTTGCTGTGCATTGGATGATTTGTGTCTGTTTCTCTAACAGTAACTTTGGAGGTCTCTTGGATCAACAGCAAGACAGAGTATGAAAAAACCTTGTTTTTTACATCCCAGTAGAAAAGAATCATCTGTGTGAAATGCCGTTACAATGGTAAAAAAAAAAAAAAAAAAAAAAAAATCTCAAAGTATTTCATTTGCAAAATATTTATGCTATCTCCTCAAAAGAAATGAGGATTATCTAAAACTTCACATCAGCTCTTATTTTAGAGCCAAAAAAGATTGTCTGCTGTGGGAGGATAACAAATCTGACACTTCTCATCTGTCTAATGGACTGAAATTTTCCCTTTTCTTCTGGTGCCCTGAAGGAGCAACGTCACAGCTGGATACTTTTTCTGAGGACTGTAATTTCTTTACTTCTTTACCTCTAATGTGATCTTCCACTGGACTGACACTTACAAACCTCTTGCCAGCCACATCTCAAAGCCAATCAGGTTCCTGATTCCAGAGCTTTGTTTCAAGTAATCTCAGTGTTCTAGTTGAATACTGAATTGTACCATCTGAATGGTACAATGCAAATATGCCACTGGTTTATTCAATGCTCAGCACCCTTCTCCCTCCTATCCCATATAAAGAACATTATCTTGATTTGATACAGAGTAAAAAGAAACAAGCGTTTCCACAGTATTTCAGCCTAATTTCTTCCTAAGAAACTTAGTTTCTTTGAATGCCAACTTCCGTTTTGAAGATTTTTAGTGGACTGTTATGAGAAAAGTGGCTAAAATCTTATTTTACTGCTTTGATAAATGCAGTAGAGAAAAATGCAGGACATTCTAAAATGCCTCAAAAATGTGAAAATATTATCATATGCTTAAAAGAAATCTATTTAATGGAGAAGATGAATGTTCACCTGAAGTCTAAACCTACTTCCACAAAATTTAGTCTACTAAGTGATCTTTGATGTCTGTAAAGCTATCAAGGTAAAAAGGGATCATTGCTGTAAATAAAGCTTGTGGAATCAGACCCTAAAGCTCCACTAGCAACTTTACTATTAATATTCTTATGATCTCCTCATAAAATAATGTCACAGTGCTATCTAGATTGTTGCTGCATACCAGGTGCTTCTGGTCTCTATACCCATCCAGGGTCTGTGTATTTAAAAATATGAACACAAAGGCAAAACCAAACAGAAACTGAATTAATCTCCTGTGATCCAAACCTCGCATATCTGAAAATGACTGTACCTTATGAACCATGAACTTGAGAAAGTCAATAAATTAATGATAGAATTATTGTAACCAGAGTTACAATACAATCTCTGTAGAGGCGCAGTAAGGAATTAGTCAAATAAAACACTCATAACAAGGGAACCTGGCAATAAATGCAAACAAAACACAGTCAAGTAGCCAGATATCTATATACTATTATGCATCCAGACAGGAGTGCTCATGACAGTTTGTTCATTTAGAACTCCCAAAGTGAACATTTAAATATCTATTTGAAGCCTTCTTTATTCTGTAGCTTGTAACAACCTTTTTAAAGAACTCTTGGGCACTTCCTCTAAAGATGTCATTCCTTTCTAGGAAAAATGAAGAAAATGACATCTGCTACAAATGGTACCATCAGCTTAAATGTTACCTGTCTAGCCCAACTGTGATGTTCTTTCACTGATACGTACTTCTGTTTTATCTGTGACTACTCTTGTACCAGACCTATATGTACTGGCATACCTTTTCAGGGAAAAGAACTATTTAATGGCAAAGAAGCAAAAGTAGAATTCCCAATCATATCTTAGATTCAATCTCTTCTGCGTAGCACATCTACCTTTACTAGCAGTGAACTTGAATTAGCACAGCTGCAGTGTAACTGCTCTGTTCTATTTCATTGTCACTATTATCTAAATCTGATTTGGCACCTCAGATGTGAACATTAACAGCTGCTTTAGTCAAAATATTTAAGAAAGTTGGGATAATCTTATCTCAGTAAGTACTTCAATAATAAATTACCCATAGAGAGATCTTAGCTGCAGGGCTCCACTTGTCTTGGTGATGAGCATGATTTGCAGAAGTTTGAGAAGAACTTTACTTAAATGATCATTATTCCATGCTGGTGCAATACGTTAACAAAGAATCAAACAAATAACAGCAATTCAAGCAAAAGTACTAGACAGTATTCACTTACTTGATAATCTACTTTTAACCATTATTTTAAAAATAGAGGGTTTCACCACTACTGTGTCATCCTTATGATAGCCACCCTGACCCATCTACTTATTTTAGATGTGCCTTGTTAGCATTAGATATTCTGTCCACAATATCACTCTATAATTATCAGTGGTCAATAGCAGGAGCAAAGAGTCAAATTACTGCTGGCTATTAGTATTTCAGTCCATAATGATGCAGACAAGAGAATTTTTAGAGATCATAATGCTTGTAACACCACAATCTAGGTGTAGGCTGCTCCACCCTGATTCTTCCCAGTCCATACTGGTAAAGATATTCAGATAACAGAAATGATACAAGTCTTAAAAGAGCTGAGTTGAATCTCTGTCTGAGAGAGACAAGCATCTTTACTTTCTTTTTCCTATCCATACTCATCAAACAGGTGGGGTAATTTCAAATAATATGCTATGAACTATGAACTTGAGAGGGAGCAAGGAGTACAGAAATAACATCCCTGCACAATATGACCTCCCTTCTGACTTGAAGAGTTCAGAGTCCCTAAAATAAGAGGTTGTTCAGCCTTCCCAGGCTCCTTGCCAATCCTCTTTAGATCAGAGGCTGCTGGTCCTACTGACTGGTGCCAAATTATGCATGATGGTTTTCCTGATACACTCAACTGTCTGCTAGGGACTGAACTGAGACCACTAAACTAATTCCATGTAGAAGTTCAGGTTTAAGTCATTCTTAAACAACATTAACATATTTCATATAGTTTCTCTCCAGGAAAGAAAAAAAAAGCGCCCTTCAGAAGCCAAAGTGGAACAGTTTCTATAACACAAGGTAATCTTAAATATGATAGATGTAGGATCTGCCTATAACTTGCCATCAATTACAGAATTTATCCTATATCAGATGAAACAAGTTTAATAAACCACTTAAGTGTTATAAGGTATGCTTCCTACCCACATGAATTATGTATCTATCTGCAGCCAAATGTACATGTTCTATCGCTCTGAATATTAAATACAAAAACTATGTTTAAATAATGTGAAGGGTCTGATTTAAAGCAACAAAAGCCAATAAATCCAAAGTTTATCCTGGCACTCTATCCTTAACTCACACAAATTGTTTCAAACAGGTATAATGGTATGAATTACACCCCTCTTACATTTATGCTTCTACTTCCATGTTTGAATTTCCTGTGTTTTGTCAGCCTTAGTCTCTCTATGAGTGTCTTTAAATAGAGTTATAAAATGTCATATATTAACTTTGTTTTTGTTTTTTGAAAGGCAAATATATGCCTTACAGAAAATAAAAAAAATGCACTTTTTTTTTTTTTGTCTGAGGATGGAATGATTCCTTTGGAATTGTTTTAGTTTCTCTATTTAATAAACAATCAGAATGTTTAAAACCATTTATTAATTACTCTATTAACTTTGTATTATTAATACAAGAGATTGTAACGAGTCCATCAGAGCTTTTCTGATCTCTTGGGTTACCACTGAACTAACCCAGATATTTAGTATGTTCATTAAAAGATAATTGCCATAAGCCATTTATAGATTTTTAGCAATATGAATAATACCAAAATATGTTTGGTATTATCCAAATACACAGATTTGGATACAGTGTTCATGTTTCAAATGCTGAGTTGGGTTTTAGCTGCTTTGCTGTTATTATCATAGAACCATAGAATCATAGAATTATAGAATAGTAAGGCTTGGAAAGGACCTCAAGATCATCGAGTTCCAACCCCCCTGCCATGGGCAGGGACACCTCCCACTAAACCATGCCATCCAAGGCTATGTCCAACCCCACCTTGAACGCCGCCAGGGATGAAGCATTCACAACTTCCCCAGGCAACCCATTCCAGGGCCTCACCACCCTTACAGTAAAGAATTTCTTCCTCATATCCAATCTAAACTTCCCCTGTTTAAGTTTAAACCCATTACCCCTTGTCCTCTCACTACAGTCCCTAATGAAGAGTCCCTCCCCAGCATCCCTATAGGCTCCCTTCAGGTATTGGAAAGCTGCTATGAGGTCTCCACGCAGCCTTCTCTTCTCCACGCTGAACAGCCCAAATTTTCTCAGCCTATCTTCATACGGGAGGTGCTCCAGTCCCCTGATCATCCTCGTGGCCCTCCTCTGCACTTGTTCCAACAGTTCCATGTCCTTTTTATGTTGAGGACACCAGAACTGCACGCAATACTCCAAGTGAGGTCTCACGAGAGCAGAGTAAAGGGGCAGGAGCACCTCCCTCGACCTGCTGGTCATGCTCCTTTTGATGCAGCCCAGAATATGGTTGGCTTTCTGGGCTGCAAGCGCACACTGCCGGCTCATGTTCATTTTTTCATCAACCCACACCCCCAAGTCCTTCTCTGCAGGGCTGCTCTGAATCTCCTCCCCGCCCAACCTGTAGCTGTGCCTGGCATTGCTCTGACCCAGCTGAAGGACCTTGCACTTGGCATGGTTAAACTTCATCAGGTTGGTATCAGCCCACCTCACAAGCGTGTCAAGGTCCCTCTGGATGGCATTCCTTCCCTCCAACATATCAACCGAACCACACAGCTTGGTGTCATCGGCAAACTTGCTGGGGGCGCACTCAATCCCACTGTCCATGTCACTCACAAAGATGTTGAACAAGACCGGTCCCAACACCGATCCCTGGGGGACACCACTCGTTACCGGTCTCCAGCTGGACATTGAGCCACTGAGCACTACTCTTTGCTTGCAGCCATCCAGCCAGTTCTTTATCCACCAAGTGGTCCACCTATCAAATTGATGTCTCTCCAACTTAGAGACAAGGATGTCATGGGAGACAGTGTCAAAGGCTTTACACAAGTCCAGGTAGATGACATCAACTGCTCTGCCCCTGTCCATCAGTTCCGTAGCCCCATCATAGAAGGCCACCAGATTGGTCAGGCAGGATTTCCCCTTAGTGAAGCCATGCTAGGTGTCACCAACCACCTGGTTGGTTTTCATGTGCCTTAGTATGCCTTCCAGGAGAATCCGCTCCAAGATTTTGCCAGGCACAGAGTTGAGACCGTCTGGTCTGTAATTCCCCGGCTCATCCATTTTCTCCTTCTTAAAAATGGGGGTTATATTTCCCTTTTTCCAGTCATCGGGAACTTCATCTGACTGCCATGATTTTTCAAATATGATGGACAGTGGCTTAGCAACTTCATTTGCCAGCTCCTTCAGGACCCACGGATGGATTTCATCAGGTCCCATGGACTTGTATATGTTCAGGTTCCTAAGATGGTCTTGAACAAGATCCTCTCCTACAGTGAGCCCAAGGTCTTCATTCTCACTGTCCCTGCGTCTGCCTTCCAAGACTTGGGTGGTGTGGTCAGAGCATTTGCCGGTAAAGACTGAGGCAAAGAAGTCATTAAGAACCTCAGCCTTCTCCAAATCCTGGGTAGCCAGTTCTCCCGATAGCTTCTGGAGAGGGCCCACGGTGCCCCTAATCTGTCTTTTATTGGCAATGTACCTATAAAATCCCTTCCTGTTATCTTTCACATCCCTAGCCAAGTTGAATTCTAAGTGGGCCTTAGCTTTCCTCACCTGGTCCCTAGCTTCCCGGACAACATCCCTGTATTCTTCCCAGGCCGCCTGACCTTGCTTCCACCTTTTATAAGCCTCTTTTTTCCTTCGAATTTTGCTCAGCAGCTCCTTATCCATCCAAGGAGGTCTCCTGGCCCTCCTGCTAAACTTCCTTCTAGTTGGGATGCATCGCTCCTGAGCTTGCAGCGGGTCATCCTTGAATATCAACCAACAGTCTTGGGCCCCCCTGCCCTCTAGGGCTGTATCCCATGGAACCTTACTGCAGGTTCCTGAAGAGGCCAAAGTCTGCTCTCTTGAAGTCCAGGGCAGTGAGCTTGCTGCACGCTCTTCTCACTGTCCTGAGGATCTCAAACTCGACCACCTCATGATCGCTGCAATCAAGGCTGCCCTGGAGCCTCACATTCCCAACCAGCCCTTCCCTGTTGGTGAGGACGAGGTCAAGCATGGCACCTCTCCTTGTTGGGTCCTCTATTACTTGCAGAAGAAAGTTCTCTTCCACACAATTGAGGAACCTTCTGGATTGCTTGTGCCGGGCCTTACCATCCCTCCAAGAGATGTCAGGGTGGTTGAAGTCTCCCATGAGAACAAGGGCCTGCGAGCGTGAGGCTGCTCCTATCTGCCTATGGAGCGCTTCGTCCAGCAAGTCCCCTTGGTCAGGCGGTCCGTAACAGATCCCCACAATAATGTCACCCATCGCTGTTCTCCCTTTAACCCTGACCCACAAACTCTCTGTCGACTGCTCACCTGTCCCCAGACAGAGTTCCATACTCTCTAGCCTATCCCTAACAGAAATAGCAACTCCCCCTCCCTGTCTGCCGGGCCTGTCTTTCCCAAAGAGCCGGTAACCTTCCATTCCAACACACCAGTCATAGGTGCCATCCCACCATGTTTCTGTGATGCCTATGATATCATACCCCCGTAGATGTGCACACATCTCTAATTCCTCTTGTTTGTTCCCCATACTATGGGCATTTGTATAGAGGCATTTGAGCCGAGATCCAATTGAAGCCGGCTCATTGGCTGGAGAAGTTGGAATAACTCTACATCGCCCCGAACGTTTACTGTAGGTGCTGGCAACCGACTGGGTGTGTTGGGATGGAATGCTGCCGCCCTCCCCAACACATCTAGTTTAAAGCATCCTTGACCAGTCTGGCAAGCCTCCTACCAAATCCACTCTTCCCCTTCTTTGTCAGACCAGCTCCACCAGCCCCCAGTAGACCTGGCCTACTATATTGAGTCCCATGTTCAAGGTACCCAAACCCCTGACTATAGCACCACCCTTCTAACCATTTATTAACCTGCCCAATCCTCCTAGCCTTTTCGAGGTCCTGCCCTGTATCCTGGAGAATTGACAAAAAGACAATCTGAGCTCCAGAGCCCCTAACCACCTCTCCCAGAGCTCTGTAGTCCTTCTTTATGGTCTCCGGGCTACTGCTATCTATATCAGTAGCACCCACATGTATTACCAGGAGTGGGTAATAGCCAGTGGGACCGACTAGAGCAGGCAGCTTCTCGGCCACATCCCTGATCCGAGCCCCTGGTAGGCAACACACCTCCCTTGAGCCTGGGTCAGGCCGGCAGATGGGTGCCTCTGTGCCTTTCAGATTAGAGTCCCCGACTACTACTGTCCGCCGCTTTTTCCTGGCAGCACCAGTAGTGACCTTCTTTACCAGTGCACCAGCTGGTTGTTCCTGGTGGGAGCGCTGTTGCTCATCAGCCCCCTGCAGGACAGCAAAGCGGTTCTGGGTGGGGACAACAGATGTAGGAGGAAGCCCCTTGCTTTTAATTGTCCTCTTCCTCCTTTTTTTGTTGTTTTTTTCTGTTACCGTTTCCCAGCTTCCTGGGTTAGCAGCCTCCTTTCCTGCACGGGCAACAGTAGACACTGGAGGCCCCGGAACAGACTGGTCCCGGAGCAAGCAGTGCTGCTCCCCCTCAGCTTCCCTGACACCTTTCAGCCTGGTAACAGCTTCCTGCAGTTCAGCCACCTGCTGCAGGAGGACCTCCACCAGGGAGCACAGAGTGCAGCCCTGCCCATTGCTCACCCTTCCCTCAGGACAGCAGTGCAGGCGCTCTCTACACCCCGAGCTCTGCACTGCAGCCTCCCTTCCCATCGCCTCCGTTTGGGGGCCTACACTGGTCACCACCGGAGCATCCAGAGCGGAGCTCCCAGACCGAGCCTTGCCCGTACGGCGAGTGTTCACCATCCCGCTCACCACCCCGCTTGCCTGCCCGCGCGAACTGCCGCGCAAACTGCCTCGAGCCCGCCCTGTTTGCCCGCCCTGTTCGCCGTGCTCTGGGTCGCTGGAGCTCCCTGGGGCAGGTTTTTACCCAGTCAGGTCTGCCGCCGGTCCTCCTGGCGCCGCCCCCTCTGAGTCAGCCTCTCGCCTCCGCTGAGCTGCAGGCTCCTGGGCAGGCCTTGTCGAGGACTTGAGGCTCCCTTGGTGCAAGTATATTATATGGCATCACATAAATGTGAATAGGAATTTAAGAGCATAAAATAAGTTCTTCCCAAATGGGGGCTTGCCAGAGGATTCCGTGTAAGTATAACTGGGGGGAAAAAAGAAAAAAAAAAGGTAGAAAACATGAAAGAACATGTGGGGTTTTTTATCTATGGCAGTGCTTCTAATCAAGAAGTACCTGTGAGTCCTTGGTGAGAGGTGAGAATGAAGCAAGATGGCATTCAACAATGTGGTGTCTCAGGAGAGCAAATAAATGCAAGTCTCAACATACAGGCACATACGGTAATCTTAAAAGGCCTATTAGTTTTAAGTTCCTCCAGAGGGGGATATGAGTTATGGCTAAATTTGGAGCACAGAATGTATCTATTTATTAAAAAAGGGAAAATTCTGTAGTATAGTATAAAGATCTCAGACTTGGAAATAAAAAAATCCTAAATTGTAAGTTTCAAAATTAATATCAGTATTTTGGGAAAGTCACTACATCTTTTTCCCTGTAAAATTTTCTGCCTGTAATATAGGAATACTTGAACTCCCCAAAATTTAACTGTTACTGTTGCTATAGCACAGAAAAAAATATACTACATGCACGCAAAATCCTATTATCATATACTTATCTCTTTATATGAAATTAAGTAGATTTGGTTAGGTTTTTAATGTGGACAGTTTATCATCTGCTTCTAACTTTCTTAGTGTTCTTCGGGTAGCTTACCCTCTAATGTGTTTGTTCTGTGTGCATTTATTGAGTTCATTTGAATTGCCAGAGCTGCAAAGTTGTTAACAAAAGAAATCATAGAATCATAGAATAGTAAGGGTTGGAAAGGACCTCAAGATCATCTAGTTCCAACCCCCCTGCCATGGGCAGGGACACCTCCCACTAAACCATGCCATCCAAGGCTCCCTTCAATTACTCTGGTAGGTAGCCTCTTTCACACAAATGTTCAGAAAAAAACATTAATACTTCTCTTCAGTTTAGTTATAGATCAAGTGTGATTTTCATAGTGGATATTGTTCTTCACCTTAAGGTGAAAGAAAACAAAAATGCTAGTATTTATGTAAATGGCCCTCCACTCTTTTTCATATTGTTATTAAAAAGCAGTTTTATTCTGTTCTGAAGTCTGCACATCTGAAATATGTGTAACCATATGACTTTACATATTTAGAGGGGGTTTACATATCATAAAAATATAAATGTACATGTTTATCTACACCTGGCTCATGAATGTAATGTTTAGGATTCTTATGATTCAAGAGTCTCCAGTAAGGGTCAAAGTTGGTACGCATGTTGTCAAAGGAAGCTGTAACCTAAGTGAGTTGGAGATCACACAAAAGTGAATTCTCATAGGAAATACGAAACAAACTGAATAAATGAAACAAAAGAACATTATTTGTATGAAAATACAGTACAGAATATATTTAATACAGAAATTTGACAAGGCTCCTTCTCTGTCTATCTTATTGCAGGCATTTTGTTTTTTGCAGGTTCAGTCCCCAAATTCTCTTTCAGATTTAGTTCCGAGGGTCAACATGATTAACTGACCAAAAAAAAAAAAAATCAAAAGATAAATTATTTAGATCACTGGTTAACTGTAGTTTTGAATGAAGATCCATAATCTAGTGCTAATTTTTCACCTGAAAAAGACTTATGGAAGCTCACCTGCTAGTGCTTTTTCCACTGGGAGCATAAGAGTCTTCCAAAGTATCTGCTTCTCTAATGTAATTTCATAAATATGTACTACCATGTGCTTTGAAATCATGCACGAGCATATGCACATAGAGAAGAAGTCAATAGGTTAAGATTTGTCAGCTTTGTTTAGTTGGTTATAAGCCATATGTACATATGCATACATGATTCTATACAGTCCTGATGTATGTGTATATGACTAGATTTGCATTCCTGAAGACAGAACCAGACAAGCAAGGAAGAAGACCTAACACAGAATTGAATCGAATGCAAAAACCTTCATAGTTTCACAGAAATAGAACATACAAGATAGAGCAGGTAAATGATGGTGCTTACTATGATTTTGATTGAGTAATTTGTGTCTCAAAGATTTATCAATTTCCTTTTAAATCTTAGAATCATATACTAGTATGGGTTAGAAAGGACCTTTAAAGGTTATCTAGTCCAACCCCCTAATCTTTAATCTTTAAAGACAATTAAAGGAAGAGTTCTGTATGTGATCTTGAACGCCATGACTCATTCTTCAGAATGGGACAGGGCAGGATAAATTCCTTCATTGCTGTTAAGTAAGGTTTCTCAACCATTCTGGAGGTATTGCAACTAAATGCAGTTGATACTCCATATTAATAAGACCAGATATGAACCAGAAAAATGAACCAACTGTGTTACTGATGTCTGGGAATTCTGGCCCATTAGTTTTCCCCATCCAGTAAACAGTTATTTAGTCTTTTTCTAAGTTCTCCTTGGATATTTCAGTCACCTTTCAATCAAGTGCTGCTTTAGCTCAGCTGTTGTAGCTGTGTGTCTTTTACTAAGCAATGTTCAACTCTTTCCAGCTCCTCTTACTTGTTTGATACATAGCAATAGAGAAAAGACATAGATTCAATTCCCATGACTAGGCTAATACAAAGTAGGAACTTAAAACAGCATCCAATTAATTAAACAAAAAAATACTCCAAACAGTAAAGCACAATTTAGCAGAATAAGAAATTCCTATATTATTGAGATGATGTCGCAACCAATCCTGTGCTGTTTGCTTAAATACCAGAAAAAGAGCTTTAAAATTCTCATGAGGAACATAGATTCTGCTGGTTCACTGTGAATAGAAAGGTAGTCAGAAATAGTCCATTTAATAAGATACATCTAATGATCTGGATTCAAAAAAAGAAAACTGATTTTTGCCATATGCAGCTACTGCTGTTATCAAATTAAAGATGAACTGGAGAAACTTGAGTAGCATCTTTCAGGCAGAAGTGGGGACATGCCTGTCTCCTGCTGTTTAATTGGAGTGGGGTGCGGAACTGTTGAATCTGTAGTTGTGTAACTTGTACAAGGCAACAACAAAAGAAGGCAGCAACAAAAGAAGATCCAATCCAGTAAATATAAGAGATCCTTTCTCCTAATTTCATGGGCTGTAGATAATGGCACAAGTGACTTACACTTACTCTTATAAATGTAGCAGCAGCAGTATCTATAGAAAAACGCAAAATAAAATCTACATGAGAAGAATATCTGTGCTTTTTCAACATGAGTATCTAAGATATAAGATGAATGGGGATTATGTTTGAATATTTAACTACATTATTCATTATATTTTAAATTATTTTTACTTATATATCGGAGTTTCTAGACATCTGTGACTTATTTTCTCTGATATAATAATTAATAGTTGAAGAAAGAAGGAAAAGTTATAAATTACTTTTATTTTTCCCTCTTTTGTTTCAGTATATTAACCTGTTTGCATAATTTTTGCAATTGAGTTCTTGAAGTGTATGATTATAAATGTTGTTATCTGTACAACAAGACTAAAATATGGACATATAAAAGTAGACACTTAAACTGGAGAAAAATAAGAAGAGCTGAAAAATTCCTTCCTGACCTCACCCTCCTGCAGATTTTATCAGCAGTATTATAAACACAGGCAGAAGTTACAAAGTCATTTGGAGACAAAAGGAGAGATCTGAGTGTTACTTTTAATTCTGAGAAGAACTAAATTGATCCTTACAAAAGACTTGGGAATTTTCAGGACTAGGACATAATTTTCTACACCTTTTCTAGCATGTAGATATTTACTGCTTTTAGAAAGAATGATCACAACCCTTTATAATTTTGAGGGTTTGGCACTTTACAGTCATTGTGGTCAGGTTGAAATACATAAAATACAAGGCTGAGGAAAAGTCCAACTTTTGATTGGAGCATCATTCTGATTTGGAAAGTGTCTGTCGTTTGAACATTACTCATACTCCCATTACCTTGTGACTCATGAGATGCTGTAGGCAAAGGAAAATAAACAACACAGAACAAGTTCCCGAAAAAAAGAAAAAAAAATCTAGGAGCTGAAACAAAAAGTAAATAAATCTTTTATTGTCTTTGATAGTCTCGTACAATCTTTGACTCTTGAATGTGTTTGTTATTTGCCATAATAAAGCCCCGGAAATTTCTTCCCATCTAATGATTTTCAAGGAGGTAATAATACTGATACTTGTACTACTAATACTGCTCCTGATATTTATAATAGCATTAATATTATTACTATGTTAGACACACACACTTTTCTAAATTTGTAAGTCAAGCCTGCATTTTGGCCAATTTTGATTGACCTTAAACGATTAAAATTTCAGCATCCTTGGTGTATTGCAGAGTCAGAGCCACTCAACCAAACTGAATGCTTTGTCAACTTACATATGGTTCATACACTCTGCCCTGTTAGATTATTTTAATTATTTATACTAAATCATCTGTAGATGCTAGCTGCTATTGATAAATGCAGCTAATTTTACAGACAGAATAACAATTAAAAGTTGTACAAGAATATTGTTGCAAGGACCTTGATTTTATAATTAAAGTCTTGTGTTCTTGTAAGAGGCTTATTATTTTGGCTGCTTATCCTTTCTGGAATTCACAGTATTTTTAGAATCTACTAATAACAAAAAAGGAATCTATTAGTAGCTGAAAGCCCATTGTGATCTTTAAACGTATTGGCTAATAATGAGTCAGCTTTGGTGGTGACAGTTTTATAGACATTTATGAAACAGCAATCAAAGTTTTAATTAACCTTTAGTTGTTTAACAGTGTGTTATTTTCAGGCTTTCCATTTGGAATGCCCAGTACTCCTTTGTTTCTCTTGCCTTTTGTAGTGTTTGGAAAGTTGTATAAAATTATGTTAAATAAATGGAGATTTTACATCTGTTAAGTTACTAGACTTCTCTTTATTTCGTACTATTGGATGGCTGCCTTTTAGTTGTCTTCTGTCAGTTTATTTCCTTCAGAGAAAAAATATTGTGTTTATGTGAAAATTTTAGATATCCTGATTGTTCAGTGATAATGATGTTGAGTAAAATGTATTAATTCTCATGGTTTTAGTTGAATAGGAAAGAAAATCCTGTTACATGAGAGACTGTGAAACAGCCTATAAAATTCAGCTCTGGGGCCTCCAACATAAGAAGGATGTGGACCTGCTGGAGTGTGTCCAGAGGAGGCCAAAAAGATGCTCAGGGGGCTGGAGCACCTCTGCTGTGAAGACAGACAGAGAGAACTGAGTTTGTTTAGCCTGGAGGAGAGAAGGCTCTTTATAAGGAGACCTTACAGCAGCTTCCATTACCTAATGGGGTCAACAAGAAATTTGGAGAGGGACATTTTACAAGGGCATGTAGTGACAGGACAAGGGGTAATGGCTTTTAACTGATTTAGATTAGACACTAGGAAGAAATTCTTCACTATGAGGGTTGTGAGGCACTGGCACAGGTTGCCCAGAGAAGCTGTGGCTGCCCCTTCCGCAGCAGTGTTCAAGTCCAGGTTGGATGGGGCCTTGAGCAACCTGGTCTAGTGGTAGGTGTGCCCATGGCAGGTGGTTTGGAACCAGATGATCTTTAAGGTTCCTTCCAACCCAATCCATTCTATGATTCTATGATTATGTCATGCTATGCTGCCTATTAGTGCTGCCTAAAGACCTTGGAATACCAGTTTGAAGGAGGCCCTGAGATCCATTCTGTGGCTTTGATGCATAGTATTTCATATTTACTGCAGATTTAATGTTCAGGCCATATAAGCAGACTAGTTCAGACCAACATTACAGTGCATGTAATACTTGCCCTACTTGGAGTACAATGTAGTGTAGATGGTTTACGTTTGACAAACCAGATTTGCTGTGCACACAGAGCCCAGTAAGGACAGATGCTATACTATGGTCTCTTAATAAGATCTGGCAGTAATTTCTTAAAAACTGGACAGTGGTGAGATCAGCTTATCCCTAAACATAGTGCAAGAACTGTAGTATCAAAGAGAATCACAGGATGTTATAAGATGCAAAGGAACAAAAGGTTAAAATATAGTAACAGGCTTATGTAATAGAAAGTACAGTACAATGTATGATTCAGATAGATCCATGTTCTTTCACAGACTTTATTATTGAAAGAGGTTACACATTTTCTTGCCAATAAATGAAAGGATCAAGGACACATCTAAGTGTTTTCTTCCAACACTGCTAATTCATAGAGCAGAGCTCTGAGTATCTAAGATCACTGAAGATAGCAAGAAATAAGGCTTCCTCCCCCAGCCCCCTAAAAAAACAAAACAAAACCCAAGAAAATCAAAGGACAATTTGTAATTGACCTGTTTTGATCTCTCTCCTTTTACTTTTTCATCAGGTTGACTACATTATGCTGGCAGTTGCTGGCTCCTTTCTGTAACTCTTTCATTGTAAGTGGCGAGTGCCCAAAAGTTTTCAGTTTATTCTTACTGAATGATGGCAGCCAAAATTACAATATATGCTAAGGCAATCCCTGTTAAACATACGTATACTATGTCTAGCTTTTGTGTTGGGACTTCGCAGAAGCCTTCAGCAAAGGCTCCTAGCCAGTATGAATAAAAACGCATACAGTTATGCTCTTCTGGCATCTGGATTTGAAGGAGAATTCAATTCTTGGAACTGTTTCAGCACCACAGTCATCTATTAGTCAGGCCATTATCATTGCAATATCATAGACAAAAAAAATTTAGAAAAGCTGGCCAAGACTGTAGTAGTAAAGGAGACAGTTTCACTGTCTTTCTGATAAGCTGCTCTTGTTGGACATTTTGTTCAAAGCTCATGGTACTTCTCCTATGTTCCTCTTCTTGCTAAAAGACATCATCAACTTTCCTGTTGTTTGGAGCAGAGGGTGCTCAGCTCTGTGTGTTCTGCCCAGGTCTCTCTCTGTGAGGCTCCTGGGAGGGAAGGTGACACTCTATCTCCATGCAGCTGCTGAAGAAGAGGACACACAGGCAAGAAGCAGTAGGCATGGATGCTTCTATTGCCATTAAACAGATGATACGATTGAGTATGGGTGTGTTAGCGCTACTCCAAGGGAAGGCCTTGTCTCCTACTAGGTATGTGCCATTCAATGAAATAAAATGTATGAGAAATAGCGTGTATGAAAGGCTCTGCATTCATAGCATGTGCCCTCTAAAGCCTTGAATAAATTTTATGCACAGTCTACACAAGCATTGCCTGAGACTATGACTAGAAGGACTTTGGGATGGAAGTAACTGGTCTGGAGAAGAAAGGATAGAAATTCAGCACTTTCTGTAATACTGCTCTTCATCAGTAACCACTGTTTTTAACTTCCATTTTAACTCCATTCAAGAGATCACGAGGGAACAAAAATTCCGAGGGATATAGAGTTTCAGATGACAGGTCATCAAACTGAACAGAAGGAAATCATTGGTGTATGCATGATGGAAAAGTATATTCATTTTTCCAAAGTAAGGAATACGTGATACGGGGTAGGATGACTGGCAGTGCTGTGTAGTGACTGCCAAACAAAGCTGTGTGCAGATAGTGACAGACATGGAAGACAGTATGAAGAATACAGAAGATGGAGATAACAGTAGTCAACAGTGTAGGTTAAAAGAAGTAGAGGCAAATGGAACATAGGAAGCTGCCAACTTAAGAATTTGCCTATATTGCTGAGTAAGAGGACATGAAGTGCCAACTCCTGAAAAAAAAGGAGGACCCTTAAGCAACATAACCACAGGATTAAGTCAGATGAAGGACCTCTTGAAGAAGAGACACAGGAACATGTTACCTGTAGTGATGATTGAGATGTAGAAATGAGCAAAAGGTGATAATAAGGAAGAATCAGGATTAGAAACAGCATGTTTCTAATGTGTAGAACAGAATGCATTTTTTAGGAAAGTAAAAATCAAGGAGATGGGCATGGCCAAAGAGTATCCTTGAGTGTGCCAGAATGAAGGAAATAGAGAATGATGTAACGTTTATCATGGGGTCTAATGTTTCCTAGTCATCAGAATTGGATATGGACAGAGATCTTTGCCATACACACACAAACAGTGAAAATAAAATAAATACTTCTGAGGGATTTAAAAAGTAAATAGAAAGTATTCAGTTTCCTTTGCGGGGAGTAAAAGGACTGATGAGCAGAAGTACCAAGGTCAGGGATGTGACCACTGACATTTTCTAAATAGAATTATACAGTTCCAAGGAACTGAAACACAGCTGAAGTTTTGTTAGCCACATAAAGAAAAAGAGTGTGAAAGAAAGTAGTGGGCCTGCTGTTCAGCAGAGCTGCAACTCATACTTAATGTTGTCTAGATGTGGGCCCAAGGATGAAGTACTCTCTGCTTTCATTATGGATAATGCAGTTGCTGGCGGCAAGGGCAACATGCCCATTGAGACTGAATAAAGTGGCAGACAACTACTGTTCCAGTCATAGAAACATAAGTTAGATAAGGGGGAAAAAAACAAGCAAGTGAGCAACACACATGCACAGCAACCTGCTGTAATTTTGGTCCTGTAAGCCATAATTTCTATGAGAATTCATATCTATGTAACTGATACTACTTAAATATAATTATATTAAAATCAGCACATTAATGAAGGATATTATTTTACGTTCCATTATATGTTTCTAACCTTTTTCTACTACCTCAATGATGATAAAGATAGGTAGATGGAGAATTTCCATTTGCTAAGTAAGTCAGGGACTCCATATTTACTTGAACCTTTCTGTGGACACTGAAATACACTGCTTCTTATTACTTTGGTTGCTAGGATATAACAGAAATAAGTAATAGCACTTCTGTAAGCAGCACTACACTGGATATAATCCTACATAAGTATATAATGTGTACAAAGGGAATTTTCACCCAAATAAACTTTAAAACAGTATTCATATGGAGGTATTATTCAATAGGAAAAGAAATCCATTAAAGCGATGCAAATCAAGTTCTCTCAATAGCTGAACCAGATAGGATGCCAGTTATTGATTTAGTCTGGGATACCGGAATACTAAATCTTCTGCTGTATCCAGGCACAGTATATCTTTCGGAACTCTCATGGTGATTTATTTTTTATGTTAAAAAATAAGAATCCTATTTAAGAGCAGAGACCCATCTTCACATAACCATGTTTTGTTTAGCTACTGAGAGAAATTACTGGCTTATGCTGAAATTTCCTAAGTATTGTCTTTTAGATTTAATATTTTTTCCATTGGTGTCCTCCAGGCATTGAAGCACTTTTCATTTTGTGCCTCTCCAGCATGACTTGATGACTTGCCTGAACGTAGGCCTAATTTCTCCAACTGTTTCAGAAACTGTTTCATATGTGAATTTACTATCTTGTAAAATATTTCCAAATAGAAAGGTCAAGCATCTCACTACACAATGGTGGGATTGGTAAAAAGGACAATGACTGAGAACATTTGCTTGCTGAAGTCAGTCAGGGGAGTGCAGGTGCGACCTTGGTCCCACAAACATTTCATCTAATATAAATCAATGTAATAGCTATTTCTCCTACAATGAATGCTGTAAGAATAATAGAATAGGGTTTTTTGTGAAGTATGAGGTCAGAACCACCCCCTAATAAATACTGTGCAATTGGTAAGGACTTTTAGTGTGCTGAATGACCCTCGTGTTTGGTTACATTTCCTCGGTCTATTCTGATACCAAGAGGCTTCAGAATGAAATGGGTCTCCTTGACTTGGCAGACTTATGTCTTATTAGCACCAACAAACATGTTCTAAATGGTGTCTGAGCAAGGTATAGCTGAAGCATTAGCACCAAGCTTCCCAAATTTGCTTTAAAAAAATCAAAGTATTTGGCAGGAATGCTTCAATATACTTCAAAATATAAGATAATAATCTCATTAGCACTATATATGATAAATTCTTCAGATAATGCAGATGAGTACTCCCCATTTATAGGAGACAAAACCAGAATTATGCACAGAGATAATCAGAGTTCTCAGAGTCCAAGTTACATTCTTGAGTATTCTTAGAGGGTATACAACTCTTACCATCTAGCCCATAAAACTACATTTTAAGAAGTCACTGTCTTCTGCTGCTTGCTCTGCTCCTTGTATAAAAGTTTCTACATAAGATTTGTCCATCTGCAGGGCATTAGAGATGACGAAGTCTATATTTAAAACTGCTTCTGGATTATTCAGAAGTTGTTTGTCAAAGCACTAACATCTAAATTAATGTGGTTGGATTCTCAGAAATGAGATGTGAAATCTCAGTGGCGAAGAAAGACTGAACACCACAAAGGACTTTCTAGATCATGAAATACTGCCAGAAAGCACATGCAAAAGACCAGTGCAACTCAGGGATCAGATCACTTTGTGTATACTTCTGAAACAGAATACGTGGTCAGGAGCCGTGTGGCCAGGATGTAAGATTGGTCAGGAGAGACAGATGACAACCTCACACTCACTGGGAACACAAAGACTTATCTGAGAATAATGAAAAAGCAGAGTCAGCTTGTAAAATGAGAATAACTATATTCTTCCCTTTGTAGCTATACATCATTCAAATCAAGGCATGATCTAACATAATTGCTGTCTTAGCAAAATATTTCCCTCATCTTTTTCACAGCCTCAATATATCATATTGTAGTAAGAGTTCACATAACTAAAGAAGTGAAAACTCTTAGTATCAGTATTTTACTATTTGTTTCTTGTCTTCACTGGCATATTGTTACCGTTGTTTGGGTAGTGAAACCAGATCACCTTTTTTTCGTTATTGTTTACAAGAGATATCTAGTATTACCTGTACTAAATGTCCAAAAAACATAGGCCAGAATGAAAAAAAAATAGTGATTTATGATAGCTATTTTTATTTGATTTTCAGGTTTTGAGTTCTTAGACCACATTTGGGTCATATTTCTGTACTGCTGAGAGATAGAAGCACTAAATGCAGCAGAAGAAATAACCTAGAAATTTTTATGCAATTAAAATAGTCCATAAGGGGATTTAAGGAAAAAAACAGTAACAACAGACTTGCAATAAAATTGTGAGAGCTGGCAATAATTAAATTTCTTTTTTTTTTTTTTTTGGGGGGGGGGGAAGAATGTAATAATTCTTGGCGGATGACTCTATTAGAATGTTACTTATTTATTTTTATACTAGAATTAAAAATAAGCTATAGAAACTACAGAAAACTATGGGTTTTGTGAATTTCAAACTGGATATGATCTGACAACTGTTCGTCCACTCCAAAATGAGTAAGCACGAAAAACTCTCTCCTGAACCCTTACTGAGTTCAGAACTCAATAAACTTCTTTTACACGCTTAAATCAATTCTTATCTTGTGCACACTACTACGACACAACTGCTGAGGAATTTAACAGAAACAGCCAAACATATTTATTGAAATTCAGCATTAAAAAAATCTTAATTTATGAGAAAATATGTTTTGTGTCTGAATTTATTCCAGATAATTTTACTTGCAGTCTGCATTATAATACTTCTGTTTATTGAAAAATATAGATGTTGATGTAATATTTTCTGTCTCTAAAGGAAGCAATTCTGTTGAGTAAAAAGTGTGTCTGAAAACTTAAATCAACAAGCACAGTCTCACTTTGTTACTCTAAACTCAACCACAGTAGGAAAGGAAAGTTCAAAGTTACAACTTTCCATTGCTGCCAAAATACACAAGCCCTGTCTTACCGGACTGAGTCAGTTGAGTCCCACTGTGATGATGGAGTTCAAGCTGCAAGAAGAGTTCATGTTGGGCTGACTCTGCAGTACCACCCTAGAATGCAATGTGCAGTATCTGTTTTGTGTTCCCTTGGGTTGAGAATTTATAGCAAACACTGCTTTTGGGAACAGTGTTAGCAACTGAAATACTGCAGCACAAAGTGGCTTCCCAGTAACTCTTAGCTACTGCCACAGTGCACACAGATAATAAAAACAGAATCTTACTTTTTCATCTGATGCAGTTTCTGAATTGTCAATTTAGGTGATTGTAAACAACTGTAACTTAAATCTGAGGGTCAACTGAGACAAATACAAAGACATCTAGCTTAGAACTTGAAGCAAAAAAATTAATTGAGGCAAAAGGGATATAAAACCAAGATGTCAAAAGCCCCTTATCTTAGACTGTAAGAATATTTTCTCCTTAAAAAGCTAGTGCCTGCAAAATACACAAGAGTAATACAAGTACATTGACAAAACTAGAGAAAGTGTTTCAACTGCTGCAAATGTTTTTTGAATAAACCACCAATGCTTGTATTTTGCTCAAATTTGTTTGTTTTCCTAAGGTCTTTCCTAAGACAATATGAATGGTTAAACAAAGACCTGAAAATCATACGCTTTGGCTCTGTTCTGAGCAACACCATTGCTGGGTTCTGATTTATGCCCTGTTTAATAACTGTAGCTTTATCAAGGCTACTGCTGTGTACTCTGCTGTGACTTAACCTGACTACACCTTAAACTCTCCACTATGTGAAATGAGGAAAGTTATACTTAAATGTATTTTGAAGCTTGCCTGACATAACATTAAAAATTCTGTTCAAAATTCTTACTATTTCTGAATGACAGAAGCTTAAAATATGGTGTTTTTTTAATTAAAGCTGAAATTCGTATTTAATTCCAGTATTTATTCTTTTGTCTGCAGTCAGAAAATCAGTATGTTTCAGTTCATTTCTCACCAGTGTGCCATGCTGAAATATGTGAACTATCGCAAAACTAACTCCTAATATTAAAAATTGGTAGATTCTGAGGCACTTGCATATATTTGTGGTTCTTGTATTATATACATGTGCATGAATGCAATGGTCTGGTAAGAGTGAAGATGCGTAGGTGTATGTTCCCAGCTGCCATCCCTAGGGTTAGGGAGAGCCTCCTCTATGTCCTCTGCTTACTCTATAAAGTTTGGGTGGTCATGAACCACTCCTTGGGTTAAAAAGGGTATCTTGTCTTACTTCATTGAGGCTGGGTGGCCATGTACTCTTCACACCCTCTTTCATGGTGATGGAACTCAGCTCTTCATTTTCCATGCAACCCTTCCACAAGGTGACTCTCCTAGTTAGCCTATGACACAGGCTACACACCACATGCAAGGTCAAAGCTCAGCTGCTTCCTGTGTTTTAACTTCACCAAGAAACAAATTAAGAATGAAACAATCAAGTCCCAAGGCTCAGCTAAACCCACCTCTTCATCTTACTGCAACACAGACCCAATCTCCCCCTGCCAGGACAGCCAGACCCTGGAATCTGCTTCCTCCTCCTAATTACCTCCAGCTGTTGGTCCCTCCCTCCCATTACATTGCTGGCAGGTGCTACAGGGTGGGGCAAGCTTCATCCCCATGACCAGAACACTGTTAACCACCTCCTTCCTTTGTGCTTTGTTCTGCTGACATGCCCTAATTTATGTTAGTGGTTTGCGGTTCTCACTGCTTTGAAGGGTGCTGTGCTATGGTCCCTGACCTCATTCAAAAGCCAATGAAGAACCTCAGCCTTCTTGATTGCAAAGGTAAGCAGAAAAGTGACTCCCAAGGCAATGTTAGAGAGACCTCTGGTAGGACTCTGTAGAAACCTGGAGGAACATAACCTGTTTGTTGATTATATATTCAGCTTATTCACAAGTCATAGTATGTAGTAGAGATTTAGTAAATGAAAGCAAGCTTCCCCACAAAGCTCCATCCAAAGTAATTTTGATAAATTTTAGGAAGCTGTTTGGTTATCACTCTAGTCTTCTCAGCAGCAGATCAGATGTCTGCTACCCTCTTCCCTGCTCATGAGATAAAATGTCTCTTTCTATGAAGTGAGAAGCGAGTCAAGCTATTGGTGGAACTCCAGGTCCCTGCGTCAGTGAATCTAGGCTCTCATTCTGACTTTTTCCAGCTCTGATTTTTTAACTGTGCCAATTCAATTGAATACAATATAATGGTAGGAATGAGGTCTGAAGCAGTACTTTTTATTAGATGTATTTAGAAAAAAGAAAAAAATTAGTTTTGGTAAAGTACCTTTTTTACCAATTCGCTCCATCTAAATGGTCTTTTCTCTCAGTTATGCCAGGTAGTCTTATACTAGATACTACTTCTCCCTACAGACTTTGCCATTTTTATATCCCAAAACTATTCTTCCCAAAACTATAAAGTCTCCTGCAGCCCTGAATGCATACATAACCTGCCTTATAGCTAGCCATTTAAAAACAACCGCTAAAAAACCAAACTCACATAACAAAATCTCCAGAAACCTTGACTGAAATTGAGTATGCTTTTTGCATTGTCTACACAAGATAGAACATATTTCCAGTATTATAATTTGCTCCTGAGAAACATATAAATTACAAAAATATCATGGACATTGTCTTGTTGAAAACTGCTAGAAATAATCTCAGCAATTTTGGATTCCTTTGTTCACTGTAGCTGAAAACCATATTCCAGAAAGTACCTGTTTGATGATTCTATATCCTACCAAACTATTGGCGATGTACAAGAATAGTTAACATAAAAATCCTAGGAGATATGCAAATTCATCAGTAGAAAATGTTAACACCTCCAGTTAAAATCAGAATAGGAATGACATCGTTATTTGAAAGAAAATGAAAATTCTCTCTCATGTATTTACGTTTGTGACCTCTAATAATGAAGTATTGGGGGTTACCACAGTGGATGGAATAATATTTTATTTCATGTTTAGATAAGGAGAAGAAATAGAAATTATGTAATCAGGAGTAACTGCAACATATTTGTACTATGGACATATTTCAAAGAAAGATGTGGAATTTCCCAACCAACCAAAACCATGTATGCTTTCTGCCGCTGAGGCAACTTAGAGAGCACTTTTATTTGTGTCACTTTTACAGGCACTCTAAGTGACAAAAGCCTTAGCTAATACATTTCAATTGTATGATCTATTTCTAATAAACCTGTTACAAGTGGAAAAGACACAAATACTGCATGCCCACTCAATAGCTGTGTATTAGGAAAATTTCCTGTGTTGACACAACTCAAACTTAATGCTGTTTTACTTGAAAAAAGTTAAATCCTAAGTGAAATATTTAGGCTTGGAGGAATTCTGCTGTCCTGGATTCAGCAGTAGCAGTCATTTTTCTCCTTCTTGGTAGCTGGTGCAGCGCTGTGTTTTTGATTTTGGGCCTGGGAACAGTGCTGATAACACCAGTGTTTTCAGTTACTGCTTGGTGATGTTTAGGCTGGCCAAGGACTTTGTGAGTCTCATGCTCTGCCAGGGAGGAGGGGAAGCCCGGAGGAAGGAGAGACAGGACACCTGACCCAGGCTAACCAAAGAGGCTATTCCATACCACAGCACGTCATGTCCAGGATGTAAAAACGGAGGGCAGAGACCTGGAAGGGTGGGGGTGCACTGTGGGGGGTGCACTGCTTGGTCGGGCTGGGATTGGTGGTGAGCTATGGTATTCTTTCCTTGTATTTTCTCTTGTCATTATTATTATTGGTGGTAGCAGTAGTGGTTTTGTGTTATACCTTAGTTACTAAACTGTTCTTATCTCAACCTGTGGGAGTTGCATTCTTTCGATTCTCCTTCCTATCCCTCCAGGAGTGGAGGGAAGAAAGAGGGGGAAGTGAGTGAGTGAGCAAAACTGCGTGGCTGAGAGGCTTAAACCAGGACATCCGCCTAACAGTGTCATACATTCGACAGCTGTAAATGCAGGTGTTCCAAACTATGGAGGTTTGGGAGAAAAGATAATGTACAAAATTCTCCAAAACAAGGCAAGGTCTCCTGATTTGTGAAAACTTGCCAACTGCACGTTTTAGGTTTTCTGAAATATTCTAAGAATTATCATGAATTCTTGGGAATGTTTGGGTTAACAACTAGAAACTTTATATAGACATCCAGCTTACAAAATGGTAGGAAAATAAATGTGAAGATGATTAAACTGTATACAAAAAAAATTATGTCCATAAAATGAGTATCTGGCTATGGCAAAGTGTTGCCTGTGTGCTCATTGTGGTAATTTATTGTGTCTACAGTAACGGCAATTGCACAAATTTCTCTTTTAAGTCCTAAAGTGATTGGAATTGTGTCCTTTTGCTTAGTGTTGTGTCAAGCTGCGAACCTAGCCCTTGTAATAACTGAATCTTTTCAGCTAAACTTTGAACGACCTTGTACTTGGAAAATGTTTTCAAATTCCATTTAGTCATTATAGTTGTTTAGCATCCAAGTATATTGCTTTTAAAGTAAGGCTAGCTTCTTGTTGCCCATGTGTAATAGAGAACAAACGGTCAAGGGGACAGTGATAAAAATATTAGGAAACACAAGAAAAGTAAAAAAGGATGGCCATTGAAAGGAGGGGATGTGGAAAAAGTAAAGGCTGCATATTACATAGTGACTGGGTAATGTAAGGCAAGAATTAAAACCCCTTCAAAGCAAAGAAAAAGATAAAACCATAAATACATCAGGATCATGACAAGATGGTCATGGTTAAGTGAACATGTAATAACACAAAGATAAATAATTGAACGTGTAAGATCGTGAACATAACATGATACGGTCTACAATGAACAATGAGCAGCAACAAAAATTATAAAGGATGTTTTAAGGAGAATCATGGTATGGATAAGGTAACTGTTGAATCTCCTCACATCTCCATATACCTGGACAGAGAATACTCAAATGTGGTCTTTCATCTTTAAATTTACGTTTGTAATTGTGCAGATAATAATTGCAGTCATAATAAAATACTTGTAATATAAAGTTATACAAAAAGTAGTATTTTTGTCTTGAGTAGTCACTTTCTCCTTCTGATAAGGGACTCCAAAGCTCCATGTGCTGTGAAAAAATGACTTTCACAGGCAAAGCCATCATCAAGGACACTCGAATGTTTGTCAGGGCCACAGGTGGAAGGTTTGGACCTTGGAATAAATACATTATAATTCACATGATATGTAAACCTCCTTTGCTCCTCTGTATGCACCTACAGGAAGCATTTTATTTCTTCTCTTGGTGGTACATTGAGGGCAACTTTTCCAAAATCTGTGCAAAGGTCACAATGGAGAAAACATACTTCTGTGTAAAAACATGTATGATATTCCTACAGCAAGATGCTGACATGGCAAATCAATTGGCGCTCATTTCCAGGCTGAAAAAAAGTCTTGATCTCATGTTTCATTTTCTTTCTTCACTCACTGGCTTGGGAAAAAAATCTAGTCTTTTTATGAGTATTACGCTTCCCATGTAGGCTACAGGAAACACACAGGGATTTGCTTGGCAACACTGCTTAACCCTTTATTTCAAAACCAATACTCTGCATATCCTGATCTTAAATCCAGCACATTTATGTAGCAGCACCAGCCCAAATATTTCATGCACTGTTAACAGCTGTGCCTTTCACATTTTTCTTAGCCTTTGCTTGTAGGCTTTCAAATATAATGCTGGAAATAATAAATCTAACTTTCCTGTGTTGGAGAGAGTTTGGGCGCTTGTGCATACCAAAGCGTACTCTAAAACTAGGTCTGACTCCTGTCCTGCATATATTAGTACTGAATTGGGAGGTGGGGCAACGGCGGGCGAAGGAAAAAAAAAAAACAAACAACCCCAAACCAAAAAGTCATGTTATATCTTACTAAAGTAAAATGCTGGAGCCTCAGCGCCCCACAGCCAGAAATATTGGCAACACTCGTATGCAAATTTCTAGTATCACAACAGAGATGTAAGATAACTATGGGTGCTCCTAGAGCTCAGGAAGGGCAGCAATCAGCCGGATTTCCCGGCACCCGCAAATCGCTGCGCTCAGCACCTAGGCTAGACAGCAGCTGCTCCTGCACCGAGAGGGAAAACAACGCTCAGGCTCCGACTCGGCAGGCGCTCCCACAGCGCGCCCGCCCGCGGTGGTGAACCCCGCCAAGGCTCCCACACCCCGCACACCGGGACCGAGCGCTGCCGCCCCTGGCTGCGTCTCACGAACAAGCCACCCAGCGCGCGACCGTTAGGACCAACGGCAAACCGCGGGAGCCTAGCGCACAGCGCATGCGCGACCGTGCCGCTCGAGCGGGCAAATTCAAACCTGTCCCTCGCCCCTGCTTTTCGGCGCGGTAGCTGTTGCGCTGACGTCATCGCACCGCGTCTTTCTTCTCTGCGGTTTCCGGCGCTCGCCCGTGCGGTAAGTGCAGCTGAGAGGGGGAAAGTTTTCATTTGTGTGGTTCACGGCATCGTTTCTCTCCTTTCCCTCAGGAGCGGGCGAGCAGCGGCTTGGGGGACCCTCTTCTCCTCTTGCCGCCCCTGTGGTAGGGGGCGAGAGGCTTTCGCTACAACAACGCCGGCGATGGCTTCGGGGAGCCCAGAGGCACCGCAGGTGGCGGAGCTGGAGGCAGAGCTGCAGTGTCTGGCGGAGGAGCTGAGCCGCTGCCAGGTACCTGAGGGAGGGGTCGTCCCCTTAGGCGGCGGTGAGGGGCGGCCCGGAGCGGCACGGCTTTTGTCGGGCGGGCACATCCCTTCCCCCGAAAGGGCTGTGCTCCCCTCCACTGAGAACGCCGCGCCCTGCGCGGGGTCGTTAGTTCATGTACCGGTTCTGGGGGACGGTGAGGGCATGGCGGGAAGTAGAGCTCCGGCTTCCCAGCCCGTGCGAGGCAGGAGGGCGAGCAGCCGCCGCGGCTGGAGAGAGAGAAGTCACCTCAGCGATCGGGCCCACACCTGTTGGGCCGCGGTGGCGGTGGGCTTCGAGTTCGGCTTGGAGCCCCGCGGCCACTGTGCCACTGGGAGCCCAGTATGCGCCGGCCTACAGCTCCACCCGGTGAATTAAACCGGCGCCGGCCTCTTAGCCTGGTTTAAAGGAAACTATTTGGCCTGAAAGCCTCCCACCGCCAAGAAGCTACCGTTTGTTTGCTTGATGTGTAATGGCAACAGTACTGAGGTGCTGCCTTGTGCAGTTCCTGGGCAAGTGAACTCACAGAGGGGTTTGTAGAAACATAGGTCTTGAAGAGGTCATTTTATCTCTCAGCCTACCTTAGCAGGATTAAGTATACATATGCTGTTTCTGCAAGGGAGGACTCGATGAGTAATTGCAGTTGTACTTTCAGAAATTACCCCAGACTATCTCCTTGTGACTTCCCTTCACAGGTACACTTCCCTCATCTTCCAGTTGGTCATTTGTTGCATATGATTAGGTCTATTTCATGAAAATAACAATGTTGGTAATGTGAAATCTTGTCATAGAAATCTGTGTTATTTCTTTGCCAAACAAGTGGTAGGGCAGATAAAAAGTATAGGGCAGAGAGGAAGGTGATGTCTGATGCTGTGATTACTTTCTCACCTGCTTCCTGGTAGCCAGTACAGCATTTTCTTGTGGGACATGGGTTGCCCAAGGAAGTTGTGAATGCTCCGTCCCTGGCGGTGTTCAAGGCCGGTTTGGACAGAGCCTTGGGTGGCATGGTTAGTGGGAGGTGTCTCTGCCCATGCCAGGGGGGTTGGAACTAGATGATCTTAAGGTCCTTTCCAACCCTAACTATTCTATGGTTCTATGACATCGTCTTTTTAAAATCCACAAAGGCCTGTGCTGACAGACATATCTGTGAACAGAAAATACTGACTGTGGTATAGTTAGTGGCAGTTTGTTGCTTCAAGCAGCACTGGTACACCTAGCAACTGGCATTGGATTTCTGCTATGGGAAGAATCCATGTGTTTTGCTAAAACATGTTGCATGGGAGAACTACGGGGAGAGTGAGCTGTCAGTAAAAATCCTGTTTAGAAATACCGAACAATGAAGAATTTGGGGATGTCTTAAATGTCTTGTGGGAGAAGTTTAGAAAACTCTTTATAATGGTAATTTAGTTAGTTTCCTCTTCTCGGTATGCAGATGTGCAGTATCAAACAAAATTTGGTGGAGGCAGAAGGAAGGCCCTGGGCTCTGCTCATTTGCTATTTGAACATAAATTATACATTACTAAAATCTAGTAGCATAAAGTATTTTTGAAGTAAACAGTGCAAATATGAATTTCTAATTACTTCGATAAAGTAACTTGATGTACACAAATTCTAGTGAAGTATCTGATTTCCCCTTTAGATTCATTCAATTACATGAGCATTTCAACTTGTTCCTTAATGAACCCTTTCCAACCATTTTGAAGTCGGCAACCAAAAAATATTTTAGAATGTATTTCTTTTAAGTCTGGTGCGTATTATCTTGCCATTCTTGTGTCATTGTCTTGTATCAGATCAGGTAGTTTTCTGGGAGGGAAGCAAGTGAAAAAACATGAAAGTAGTTCCTGTATTTAAAAACAGCACCCAGTCAGTGTTCTGTGTAAACTCTCCAGCTCTAGGTAGAACCTAATACATACCATCCTTAAAACAGCAGATGTTGCATGTCTGCAGGATTTATTTTAGGTTATTAATAAAAAGGAAAGTGAAGCTGTAATCTATCAGCAAAGGTTCATCTCTGAAAGCACTGCAGTATAGACATATACATTCTTTACCATTTTACTAATCCATGTAGATAATAATGTAGAAATTAAGCATGCGTATGTTACATAAAGAATTGGGAAACCAGATTTTAATCAGTAAAGGAGGTGATAACCCAGTCAGTTGTGCAGTTTTTTCAAATTAGATATATCTAATTATTCCTTTTTTTTTTTTTTTTTTTTTTTTTAAGTTTTGTGAAGTTACTCTGAATTTGAGTAGGAACTAAGGTAGATTTCACTAAAATTCTTCAGCTGGCTTGAAAGTCAACTGGTAAAATTATTCAGGGATGGTTAGTCCGTTTTAAATTCGTATTTCACATGAAAACTTTGTACAAAGACGAACCATTTGAAAACATAAACAGTTATATGGGCAATGTTAATGTTGTGTTCTACTAATTTCTTCAGTGTTGAAATACAAAGTTTTTTTAGACTGAATAATTACTTTAGTGGTATTATATTTCACCTAGTGTAATTTCCTTAGTTTCGTTTCCATGCAAGATATTTGGTTTTTGTCTTAACTTGTCACTTAGCATTTGTAGGTCTTGTTAATCAGAATCATGAAACTCTTTAATTTGGAAGGAATCTCTTGAGAGCATCTGTTCCACTCAGCTCTAGAATGGGTTGCTCAGGATGGTGTCCAGTCTGGTTTGAGTATTTCCATGGCTGGAGACTGCAGTTTCCCAGGGCGACCTGTACCAGTGTGTGAAGATTCTCACCCTGAAAGTCAGCCTCTGTTGAGATTTTCCTTGTCTTCTGTTCTGTTGAGTATTGTTATCTCTTTTGGAGACTACCTTAGCCAGCTTTCTGGATAGAATTTTAGGTAAATGTCTTAGAAAAAGACATTAGTAAGAACGTGTTGTCTTTTAATCCAGCAACTGGATGAAATCGCGTAAGTTTGTGGGGTTTTTTTAATTCTGAGTAAGAAGCTCACAGATTCAGAAAGTGCATTTCTGAAACAGACTTCCTAACTGAAGTAAACTGAGAAAGTTTGATAGTGTACAAACTAAAGGATTAGCCTTAAGTATTTTTTCAGTACTAGCCTTTTCATTTTGATATTTTTTCCAAAGAAAAAAAAAACCCAACCATTTATCGAGTGATTGAGGCTGAAAGTTTTAATTTGTTCTAGAGAGCACTGAACAAGGTTATAGAAATAAGAGATGTGTATATCCAACAGATGTATATATCTGGCACCCAAATAAAATATGGCAATTTCTTTTCGACTTATCCACAACTCACTGGGCTGCTACTTTCACTGTCACATAAACTGTACTTCCGAAATGAAGTTTCGCCACTGAGAACTAGAGGCTGCTGGTGATGTGGAGTCCACTGGCTATATATGGCAGTCTCCTTTGGCTAATGAAGCTCTTGAGTTTTAGTGGAAGTACTGTGCATGCTAGCTTTGCTCTAACCACAGGTATTCCAGGCGTCTGCATTTGGCCATTGTCTCTTTTCTGCAACAGAATCCTGGAGTATGTGACCCTTTTTCTCATCTGGACTGGTGACCCTTATGTTCAAACAAGGTTCTTTTTCTTATTAAGCTACACTTCCCACCATTTAAAGGTGCCTAAAAAGTCAAGAAATATATTTGGAATATTTCCTTTTTCTTCTTTTTTTAATTTTTTTTCCCTGTCCATTCGTTTCTAAAGGTAAGATACTGCTGGTGAATTTTGATCTCGGCATCTTAGGTTTGCAGTATTTGGTATTTTCCTCAATAGTGCTAAAGACACTGTGGGAGCTTGAATCATGGTAAGCCAGATCATGGAGGAGGGCCTGTTAAAAGCATAACAGGTTTTTTGCAGTCACTCTGCGAAACTGTTGTTTTCTTGTAATTGTAATTGTGTGATGGAATTTGTAAAAATTTGCCCAATTTGAAAATGAATTTCCAAAATAAATAGGCCGAAGTCCCAAATGGTCTGCCGAGGAGACTCGTATAAAGCTGAGAAAATGAAAAATAAATCTAAATTATGTTTGCCTCTGTATTACGCTATTTTGGGAAAATTATTGTTGTGTCTGTAGTAGAGCATTGTATAATTATTTTGATAACAACTTAAAAAATAACTTGTAATTTCAGCATTCCTCTTTACTGATTTTACATGAGAATTACTTAAAGAATGAATAATTTTTCTGAAAACAACTGCAAAGGAAACATGGCTTTTGTTTGTTTGTTTGTTTGTTTCCTCTGGGATCTTACTGCTTCATTTCTGTGGCTGGCTTGACATTGTTGGGGAGTACTGGAAAGGCAAAGATGAAACAAAGTTATGACACAGCTGTGCTCCGTTACTTGCTTTAACTGCTGCAGTCTATTTTAGGGTTTTATACTGTTGCCTTCCACCTTAATATCAATACCTTTCCATGGAAAATCTTCAACATCTATGTTCTTATTGTTCCTAGGAGTTTTTGGCTTTGCTTGGTGTTTAAAAGATCTAGCATATGTTTTACTCTTGTCTTCTCCTGTGATTCTATACTTCGGAGCGAAGGGCAGATGGTGGTGATGTTTTTGCAAGCATAGTTATCCTGGCAAAATCAGAATGGTTTGTGTTTTTTGTTTGTTTGTTTGTTTGTTTTTGTAAAGAGAATGATTTACGGTATCTCTGGAAGCTCATTCTGTGAGTGGAATTTCTGGGCCAAGGGTGTTTTTCTTTAGCTTTCATAAGCTTTTTCTTTAATCTTGTGTATTTTTGTAAACCACTTGGTGATTCTGTATTTTAAGAATCAATTTATAGCATATTCCAAGGTTGGTTTCTTGCAGTCCATTTTTTGGTGGAAGATTTTCATTTGGTGCAAAATACTATGCATTCTTAAAGCAGAAGATGTGTATATGGTGTTCTAAATCTCAGTTTCTTAACTGCTGAAGTACAGATGCTATCATGACCCTTATTCTGTAAGTAAAAAAAGATGCATTCTTTACAGTGTCCTATGGTGGGAAGGATTCATCAAATCCTTGCTTTGAACAAGCCACTCTGATTTGAGACTGGGTTTTCCACATCCAGTTAATTATCTTATGTTGCTGGAAGTACAGTCGGTTGGAAGAAGCAGGTGTGTATGCTGTTTTTACATATTCTGTTGGTGATATCCACAAAACTATGTTGGTTTGACACAGCTTCATTTCTTTTTTTCTAGCCTAGAATCTCTTCCTTTGTTTCTGAATGTGCTGATTTAGGTTCAAACAAGTGTTTTAGCAATTTACCCATTATTAATTTAAAAAACTGCAACAGTCTTTATTCATTACAGCTTTGATTTCAAAGGTAACATGGCATCTCTTGCTGCTAAAATAAGGTGTTCTTTTCTTAATTGAGGACTTTGTTCTATCTTCATGATTCTGCAAAAACTGAGAGTACCCTGTCTTTTTTTCTGCAGTTACATATACAGCTTTTAGGGAGCTCTTGTTGTGTTACCTTCTCTAGCTCATATGCTTTTCTTGTCAGTGATGGTTATAGCACCTCCTCCTTTTCTGTGTCAGAAACTTATAGGTATATATGCCTGTGACTTAAAGGTCCCTTGAGTACACCATTACAAAGTACTCTGCACAGTTTATATCCCTGACTTGGAAGATACAGTCAGTCAGCTGCCAGTGGTTTGCAAGTCACTGATGTTTAGTCAAAGAAACCATACTGCTGCTTATAGTTTTCAGTTTACAAATGCACTTTGTAAAAACCAGAAAATTCTCCATTGGTCAAGACCTGTGTGAATCTTTAAGTGTTTTTGGGTACACGAGGGACAAGAAAGGTGAGTTTACTTTGTGGAAAGCGGAGTGACAGAGGTTTCATCTGCTCCTGGCTTTGTTTTATGTTTTGTTTCCAGCTTACTGTGAAAAGGTGCATATAGACTTGTTCTGGTGGTTTTGTATTTTTATATATGCCATATTTGCAGAAAACACCCAGTATTGCGATCAGCTGGATTTTCTTGTTTTGATCACTTTGTGGGTCAAGAGGGGTATGTAGAATATTCTATTTGGTATTAGTAGCATTGGTAACAGATAGGATTGCTATAACAAACTCTTATGAAAAATATTTCATTAACTGGAAAAACAGATGCATTCTTTCAATTTAATATCCAGGACACCAACTGGAAATAATGTAGGCATAGTAACATTGACTCTGAAGTAGTTTTACCCTCCCCCCTTATTTACAAGTAAGTATAAAATATATTAAGTAACAACATGGCATTGTTTCATGGTACGTGAAAAGCTATTTGAGAAGCATATTGATTGCATTGATATTAGAAATATTTTTAAATCAATAGCTAAGAATTGAAACTAATATTAAAAAATCATAGATCTTCCTTAGCATTGTGTTTTTATGTTGTCTTGGTTCTTATTAATCTGATTTTGTGACTAAAATTTTAGTATTTGTTAAGGAGCAAAATAAGATTTTGAGTATGGTAGTATATCTTCTGGAGGAATTGTTGATAACCTGTACTGTTCTTTCAGAGTGGGTCAAAGTGTTTAATGTTCCCATTCTTTAAATACTAATTTCTTGTATTAGTGATTAAGCCAAGACCACATATTTATTGGTGCCAAGGGATGCCAGCTGTTTAGTGCTTTGGGTGTTGTGTGGTTTTTTTTTTTGTTTCTTTTTTTTTTGTGTGTTTTTTTTTTGTTTTTTTTTTTTAATTTTTTTAGGTTTTTTTTTTGTTTTGTTATTCTATACTCATGATTTGCCATAAGGAGTCTGAATCACATGAGTCTGATTAGTACAGGTGTTCTTAATAAAGGCCTTACTCTTAATGTATTACAGACAGAAGTAATGTTATTGAAGAGCTATTTGCTTATTTTCTTTTGCCTTTTTTAATTTTGACAAGTATTAGTTAACTAGAATTAACTTTTGCATAGGTGATCTTTCCTCCTGAAGAATGCTTGTTTGGAATGTTTGAGTAAAATCGAAGATTAATTGAGAGCGAGATTCTTAATAAAGCAGTTACCTATTTGCAGTATGCCTGTGTGTGGATATTTCAAATTGCCCCCAGCATGTGAGTGGAACCTAAAATTTGATGTAGAGATAAATGTCATAGAATGGTTTGGGTTGGAAAGGACCTTGGTAGATCATCTCTGCCCCTGCCATACACAGGGATGTCTTTCAGTAGGTCAGGTTGCTCAAAGCCCTGTCCAACCTGACTTGCAGTGATGGGGCATCCACAACCTTGTTCCAGTGGCCCACTGATCTGTTTTCTTTTTGTCAATCTAAATCTACCCTTTGAGTTTAAAACTGTTGTCTTTTCTGTTACCACACTGCTGTCTTAAACTGCCCTTTAGGTATTGAAAGGCTGCAATTGGGTCCCCCAGGAGCCTTATGCAGGCTGAAAAGACCCAACGCTCAGCGTTTCTTCCATCCCTCTAACCGTTTTTGTGGCCCTACTGTGGACCTGTGCTGACAGGGCCATGTCAGTCTGGTGCTGATGTCCCCACTGCTGGATGCAGTACTCCAAGTACTCCACAGGAGTACAGTAGAGATGGAGAACCATCTTCTGTGACCTACTAGCTTGTTTCTTTTCATGCAGTTCAGGACACATTTGGCTTTCTGGGCTGCAAGTGCACATTGCTGGCTCGCCCAGTTTTTTTTTTTTTTCCACCAGAATATCCAAATCCTACTCCTCAGGGGCTCCTCTCAATCAGTTGATTTAGCAATCTCTACTGCTACTGGGGTTTGTGCTTCAGCCTCAGGCATACAGGACCTTCCACTTGGCCTTACTGAACTTTACAAGGTTCACATGGGCCTACCTCTTGAACTTGTGCAAGTTCCTCTGGATGGCATCCCATCCCTCAGATGAGTCAGCAGCACAACTCAGCTTGATGTCTGCAAACTTGCTGAGGGTGTGTTCCCTCAATCCCACTGTGTCATTTATAAAGGTAGTAAACAGCATTGGTCTCATTATGGACCCTGGAGGGGCACCACTCATTACTCTTTTCCATTTGGACATTGAGCTGTTAACTGTAACCCATATCTGTCCAATGAAGTGGCAAGAATGTTGTGGGGGTCTGTATCAAAGGCTTTACGGAAGTCTAGGTAAAATGACGTCTGTAACTCTTCACTTGTCAATGATACCTTTAGGATGTATTGCCTGATGCAGTCATTCAACTGTGTAAGGCCTTTAGATTAGTCAGGCCCAATTTGCCTTTGGTAAGCCATGTCGCTTGTCTCTAAGTGCCTCCTTGTCATCCATATGCCTTGACATAGCTTTCAGGAGGATCAGTTCCATGATTTTGCTAGGCACTGTGGTGAGTAGTTCCCAGGGTTCTCCTTCTACCCTTTTTAAAGAAGGGTATGATATTTCCTTTCTTCCCGTCACTGGGGACTTTGACAGCCAGGAGGTAGGCATGAGTGAAAAGGTACCTTTTATGGGAAGAACAAGACACTGCTGTTTCTCAATAAGGGAATATGAATTGTGGGTGCAGAGAAGTAGGCTCTTCAGATTCAGCCCAGAGGAGAATGCCTGTAGCAGGTCTGGTTTTCCCATCAGACTGTATTTTGGTGCAAAAGGAGGTATACTGTTTTTTGGAGTTACTTCAGGTAATCTTTTTTGTCTTTGTTGTTATTAAGTGTGCACTATTTCAACCATTTTAGATGCTGTTTAGTGCATGACTTGGAAGATAACGCAAATACTTTTCTAGTTGTCTACAATTTCACAGGATTTGGAAAGCACTGCAGTCATTTCAGGCAGAGTTGATGCAATGAACCCACACTCTACTCGATTAGTCATGGTAATTCAGAGTGAAAATACCCAAATGTATACCTATGGTTATATTAGCTGTAAAATAAAACTACTTGTGCATTCCTGTATTCTCAAATGCATTGAAAATCACAAATGCATTATGATTATATTAAACCAGAGCATTATATTTAAACAAAAATTAACTCTGAGGCCTATGCTAAAACTTTTAGATTATCCTGTGCTCTCAAATAAGTCATTGAAGTCTTAACTCTCAAAATTATAACACTTCCAGAAAGCAGTTATGTCACTTGGAAAATTATAGAATCATAGAATAGTAAGGGTTGGAAAGGACCTCAAGATCATCGAGTTCCAACCCCCCTGCTATGGGCAGGGACACCTCCCACTAAACCATGCCATCCAAGGCTATGTCCAGCCCCACCTTGAACGCCGCCAGGGATGAAGCATCCACAGCCTCCCTGGGCAACCCATTCCAGGGCCCCACCACCCTCACAGTAAAGAATTTCTTCCTCATATCCAATCTAAACTTCCCCTGTTTAAGTTTAAACCCATTACCCCTTGTCCTCTCACCACAGTCCCTAATGAAGAATCATAGAATCATAGAATCATAGAATAGTAAGGCTTGGAAAGGACCTCAAGATAATCAAGTTCCAACCCCCCCGCCATGGGCAGGGACACCTCCCACTAAACCATGCCATCCAAGGCTATGTCCAACCCCACCTTGAACGCCGCCAGGGATGAAGCATTCACAACTTCCCTGGGCAACCCATTCCAGGGCCCCACCACCCTCACTGGAAAGAACTTCTTCCTCATATCCAATCTAAACCTCCCCTGTTTAAGTTTAAACCCATTACCCCTTGTCCTCTCACCACAGTCCCTAATGAAGAGTCCCTCCCCAGCATCCCTGTAGGCTCCCTTCAGGTATTGGAAGGCTGCTCTGAGGTCTCCACGCAGCCTTCTCTTCTCCACGCTGAACAGCCCCAATTTTCTCAGCCTATCTTCATACGAGAGGTGCTCCAGTCCCCTGATCATCCTCGTGGCCCTCCTCTGCACTTGTTCTAACAGTTCCATGTCCTTTTTATGTTGAGGACACCAGAACTGCACACGATACTCCAAGTGAGGTCTCACAAGAGCAGAGTAAAGGGGCAGGATCACCTCCCTCGACCTGCTGGTCACACTGCTTTTGATGCAGCCCAGGATACGGTTGGCCTTCTGGGCTGCAAGCGCACACTGCCGGCTCATGTTCATTTTTTCATCAACCCACACCCCCAAGTCCTTCTCTGCAGGGCTGCTCTGAATCTCCTCCCCGCCCAACCTGTAGCTGTGCCTGGCATTGCTCCGACCCAGGTGGAGGACTTTGCACTTAGCATGGTTAAACTTCATGAGGTTGGCATCAGCCCACCTCACAAGCGTGTCAAGGTCCCACTGGATGGCATTCCTTCCCTCCAATGTATCAACCGAACCACACAGCTTGGTGTCATCAGCAAACTTGCTGAGGGCGCACTCAATCCCACTGTCCATGTCACCCACAAAGATGTTGACCAAGACCAGTCCCAACACCGATCCCTGGGGGATACCACTCGTTACTGGTCTCCAACTGGACATTGAGCCACTGAGCACTACTCTTTGCTTGCAGCCATCCAGCCAGTTCTTTATCCACCGAGTGGTCCACCTATCAAATTGATGTCTCTCCAACTTAGAGAGAAGGATGTCATGGGAGACAGTGTCAAAGGCTTTACACAAGTCCAGGTAGATGACATCAACTGCTCTGCCCCTGTCCATCAGTTCCGTAGCCCCTTCATAGAAGGCCACCAGATTGGTCAGGCAGGATTTCCCCTAAGTGAAGCCATGCTGGCTGTCACCAAGCACCTGGTTGGTCCTCATGTGCATGCCTTCCAGGATAATCCGCTCCAAGATTTTGTCAGGCACAGAGGTGAGACTGACTGGTCCGCAACTCCCCGGGTCATCCATTTTCCCCCTCTCAAAAATGGGGGTTATATTTCCCTTTTTCCAGTCATCGGGAACTTCACCTGACTGCCATGATTTTTCAAATATGATGGACAGTGGCTTAGCAACTTCATTTGCCAGCTCCTTCAGGACCCGTGGATGGATTTCATCAGGTCCCATGGACTTGTATACATTCAGGTTCTTAAGGTGGTCCCGAACAAGATCCTCCCCCACAGTGGGCCCAGGGTCCCCACCCTCACCGTCCCCGCATCTGCCTTCCAAGACTTGGGTGGTGTGGTCAGAGCATTTCATGTCCTTTTCTACTCTGCACATCTTCTATTGAAATGATTTCAATGACTATGGTTAGTTTTAATTGAAGTAGTTTAGACATTTATAGCTTGAAATGAAAGCTCGCAGGTGAATTATCTTATCCTTAATTTGTAAATTGATAAAAGCAAACCTTTATTTCTGGAACGGAACCCTGTGCTTTCCCTAATCCTCTCCTCTTGGAAAACAATTCTTGCATCAACAAAGGGTCAAGTTTTCAGTGTTGACTACTCAGGAAAAAAGATCAGTTGTTGGTACAATGGCAGGACCAGTGAATAAAGGCATGCAAAGCACCCTGGCTGTTCACCAAAGAGCAAAGGAAGTACTTGGAGCTATTCAGTGAGGGTTACAGTGTGTGTCAGACGTCCATGTCTGTTAGATTCTCTCTACCATTTAACACATTTTTATTTCTGTCCTGTCCTCCTGTGATAGTATTGATGTGATGTCTGCGATGTTAATTCATTGACTGTGTCATGGTGGGCCAGGAAATAGCTTCTGTTTCTTGCCCGTTGATGCCACAAGGAGTTGGTTATTTATGTCAACTAAAAAATGTGTAATAAAGTTACTCAGTTAAGTGCCTTGCTGTCTTTTTGTCACACTGATGGACTAATCTGAGAATCCATTTATGAAATCATGTGTAATGATAACATCTTAGTTCAAGTTATGTAGTTTATTTGCTTAGGCCCCTATTACTGCATCAGCATTGTAACACGATAACATGGTGTTATTTTTATGGTGCCTGTTTGCTTTCAACAGTGTTCGGAGTAAGGATGCAATCTCTTGGGGGCTATATGCATATATTTGTCTACACACCTTTTACATTCTCTATATATGTGTAAGTAAAGCGGTATACTATCTTTTTCCATTTTTTATTCAAAGGTGTCTTGGTTGCCAAAATTGTCAACAGAAACAAGATAACAGGAAATTCTTAAAGAGAAAATTATGGCTGGAAGTTATGTTGAACTATTTTTCTAGAATTATAGCATTACATATTGGTTGCCTACCCCTTATACTGCAACATTAAGGAATTGGGAGGAAGGGGCCAACATACACTTGTGTGCTAATGGCATTTATTTTGAAGCTATCAATCTGCTCAGGTCACATACAGCCTTCTTCCAAATCTCTACCTAGCAACTATATATAACAGTGTGTACTGTATGTAAGTGACTTTTGTGAACTGAAAATAACCCAATGTTACCTTTAGAGCCTTGTGTGTGTAAGGCACTAATTTTTCTTACGAGGTACCGATCAGTTTTATCTTCAAGTGGCTTTTTAGGTTGTTGAAAAGCATAGCACCTCAAAGATAGGTTCTGTTAATTATAAGAGTATTCTGCACTGTCTCCACTTGGCAGGACTGGGTGGGTTGTAGAGAGAATACCTCTTATTCAGGAATATATGACTGGAAATCACATATTATTAGAAACACTGGTATCAGGATTAAGAGAGTCTGCACTGCCAGTATTAATACAACAGTATTAAGTTTGAAAGTCTTGTGAGACATCAAGAAGCAAGCCTGTCACTTGCATATGAAGACTATGTGTCAGCTTCATTAAAGGCTGGAGCTCTTTAGTCAGAAGTATGCTAGATGTTACGGAAGTCCAAAACAATCCATATTAACAATTTTGTTGCAGATATTTCAGTGCTTGTACTAGCCATGTTATTTTGTGTTTTTCTTATTCCATTCAATATAGTGTTTAGCATTGCTGTACAAATTCTTCCAGCCTGACAGTCATGCATATTTCACTTTGTACTGAAATATAACTTTATAATACAGAAAATCTTCAGTATCTGAGAATTATAGATTTCTAACTGAAAATTAACAGCAAACCAATAGCTGCCTCTGCCCTCCCAACTGTTTTATTTTCCCTTTAGGAGGTATTGACTGATTAAAACACTACAATGAGAGTTTGTGACCTGAGCTTTTTTACCAGTTCATGGGGTTGGGAACAAGAGGGAAGAGTTGTTTTGTTTGTTTGTTTGTTTTTGGAGTGTTGGTTTGATTTTTGTTTCTGTTTTTATTAATAATTTGTAATGCTGTTAAAGTTTAAGGGGTGATATGAGCAGTACTGATAGTTAACATTCTTTTAAATAAATACAGCGGAACATCAAAAAGAGTACTGATTTCAGACTGTAGCTGCGAAAATTACCTGAGATGCTGATATATGAATTTACACTAAAGGAGGAGTTTTTTTTAGTTTAATCTTGTTTTCAACACCAGGGCATGATAGACACATAAACAAATATTAAACATACCTGCAGAGTTAGTATCCAAACTGTCAATAATGTATAGTTCCTGCGAGCAAAAAAAGAGATACTGCTTGTGCTTTTGGCACTCTTCTTACTGCTAATTTTAAAGATTTCTCTACAGCAATTCAGTGTCATTACTTTAAGAGAATACCAGCTAATTCTCCTCAAGACATTTTATGTTGAGGTAAATTTTAAGTTTCCATTAGACTTATTAAGGAAGAACTCAGGCTTGGGGTCCAAAGTGGCAGTGCTTAAGCCATTACAACCAACTAGGGCATAAGCTACTACTACTACTAAGGAAAACAACAAGAGGAGAGAATACAAAACTGAAAGGGAAAACAGAAAGAAGCAATTAATAAACACAAGTGATGCGCAATGCAATTGCTCACCACTCGCTGACCAATACCCAGCCTGACCCGAGCAGTTATCTGGGCCTTCTGTGTGACTCCCCTCAGTTTGTGTACTGGGCATGACATGCTGTGGTATGGAATCTGCCTTTGGACAGGTGTTCTGTCTCTGCTTCCTCCCAGCTTCTTGTGCTCTTCCTCACTGGCAGAGCGTGAGAGACTGAAGTGTCCTTGATCAGGGTAAGCGCTACTAAGCGACAACTAAATCATTGGTGTGTTACCAGCATTGTTCTCAAACTAAAGCCAAAACACACTGCACCGGCTGCTAAGAAGAAAATCAACTTTATCCCAACTAAAACCAGGATAATAGTGTTTGAAGATGCCTTCCAACGTGAACTATTCTGTGATTGTATTCTGTGATCAGAGGGGCCATCTCCAAGAGGGATCTTGTAGTAGCCATCTGCTGCCAACCTCCAAACCAAGACAAATAAGGGCACTAAAGCAGTATTTGGGTTGCTAAAGCAAATTTTAGGTCAACAGGACCTGATTCTTGTGGGTGACATCGAGAGTACCCAGGCATTTGTTGAAAGAACAATACAGCAGTTCATGTTATCCATCAAGTTCCTGGAATGTGGAGGGGACTGCTTCCTCATACCAATGTTTGATGTGCAAACCAGGAATGAAACACCGCAGGACTTGCTTTTAACAGAAAATCTGCTTTTTAGTATCTTGGTTTAGTAATAGCCTTGGCTGCAGTGATCACAATATTAGAGTTTGGGATCTGGCTCAGCATGCTGAAGGCTAATGTAAAGATAAAAGTTTTAGATTTCAGAAGAGCAAACTTCAGCTTGCTTAGAGCTCAGGTTGGAGTGATTCTGTGGGAAGCTTATGTGTGAGGGAGGCATACAGTGATGCTAGACAGGGACTTATCGTCGGGGACTGTAGCAATAGGACAAAGGGCAGTAGATTTAAATTTACACAGGGGAAGTTCAGGTCAGATAAAAGGCAGAAGTTCTTTACTGTGTGGGTGGTAAGGCACTGGAATGGATTGCCCAAGGAAATGGTAAATGCTTCGTCCCTGGCAGTGCTCAAGGCCAGGTTGTACAGAACCTTGGGCAACCATGGCATAGTGTGAGGTAGCACTGCTCATGGCAGGGGAGTTGGAACTAAATGATCTTAAGGTCCTTTCCAACCCAAACTACCCTGTGATTCTACAATATGTGTCAAAATTGGCCACAGATGTCAGAACTACAAGGGGTTTTACAGATGCGTAAATAACAAGCAGAGACAAGAAAAATATTGCCCAGCTCTTAATGAGTCATGAACAGTGCTGAAAAGCAACTGTACCCTGGCAAAGTTTGCGGATGATGCCAGACTGGGTGGGGAAGTGGACACGTTGGAAGAGAGAGCCAGCGTGCATAAAGACCTGCATAGGGTGGAGAGTGGGCCAGCAAGAACCTTGTCAACAAGGACAGATGTCAGGTCTTGATAAAGAGCTCTGTGAAAACATAATTCAGGGGTGCAGAGCAGCCTGGGGAGCAGCTCTGTGGAAAGGGAATTCGTGGTTCTTGTGAGCAGTAAGCTAAACATGAGGGATCCTTGTGCTGCTGTGGCAAAGCAGGCCAACAGGATGCTGGATTACATCAGCAAGGGATAAAGATCCCTTCTATTCAGCACTATCCCACTCTATTTAGCACTTGTCAGGCCACGCCTGGAATACTGCATTCAGTTTTGGTCCCTAGTATACAAAAAGATGTGGACAGGTTGGAGAGGGTCCAGAGAAGGGTCACAGAGATGATCACAGGACTGGAAAGCCTGCATATGAGGAAAGGCTGAAAGACCTGGGTTTCTTCAGCCTAGGGAAAGGAAGGCTCGGGGAAGACCTTAACAGCATGTTCCAGTGTGGCTACAAAGGAGACAGAGACTCCCTTTTTAAAATGAGTTGCTTGGAAAAGACAAGGGGTAATGGCTACAAGTTACTCCTGGGGAGGTTTCAACTGGACACGAGAAAAATTTTTCACAGTGAGATCAACCAGCCATTGGAATAACTTCCCCAGGGGAGTGTATTCTCCAGTGCTGGATGCACATAAGATTTGGCTGGGCCATCTTGTCTGGACCGTGCTTTTGCCAAGGAAAGTTAGAGTAGTTGATCACAGAATCGTCAGATGGTTGAGGCTGGAAGAGACCACTGGGGGTCATGTAGTCCAACCTCCCTGCTTGAGCAAGGTCGCCTAGAGTACATTGATCAGGATTGTGTCCAGATGGTTTTTGAGTATCTCCAGGGCAGCAGACTCCAGCCTCCCTGGGCAGCCTACTCCAGTGCTCAGGTACCCTCACAATAAGGCTTTTTGTCATCGTTGAGGTCCCCTTCCAACCTGGTATTCTGTGATCCTATGAAATAATTGTATGCAATATTGATACAGTTTTACATGCTATTGATATAAAATATCCAGAGTGGTATTTATACTTCAATTTCTTTTCCAAAGTAAATTATTTTCATTTAAGTAAGAATGTATGTCTTTACTTATAAGTCGCAGGGATTCTTTGTTTCGTGACTTACAGTAATGTTTGATAAATTCACGACTTCATTTGCAAGCAAATACTTTTGGTGTAGTTAGTCATGACAATACAGCCTTAGGCAGTGGCTCATCTTATGATTGTCTCTGCTTCTGAGCTTGCAGCTGTTAAAAATCAGTGAGAACAATCCAGTTTGCTTTGTAAAGAGCACATTCAAGGCCTAAGGTACTTTTTATTTCTGTATCTTCCGAGTATGATGATGAACTAGAATTACTTTTTATTGCAGGCTGAGGTAAAATTCCACTTTTCAGAGGATACAGAGTGCACTGTTTTTTATTTCAAAATTCTTCAGTTCTAGTGAGCAAACTTGATTGCAGGGTGAACGTCTTTGTCATTAGATGTGTTGTGAATCTTAGTTTAAATGAATAATTTTTGCTAACTTTCACATGACATCTGTGTTCTGCCTTGTGTATATGTTAAGTTTTCAGCTGTTCAGGGTATACTCTTGCTGACCTCTTGAGTTGTTAATGTACACTTGAGTAGGCTGGATCTTGGGTATGCTAAAGATTGATACATTCCAGGTCTTGACAGCTGCAGTGTTTTTCTGTGCCAACTTTAGACAGTCTAAGCAGCCCTATTTCAAAGAAATCGTTTGGCTCCCAGGACCATTCAGGCAACAGCCTTACCAAGTCCATTAATTGAGCCAAGAGCTTAAAACGGCTGTTTAAGCTTCTTTTCATTTTAAAACTGTAATAACTTCTGGTTAATACTCATTCTGTTATACAAAATGCACAATTAGTTATAGATTTAGATGAAACAGTTTTAGCTATTAAAATATTTGTCATTTTAAAGAGCATAAAGTCTCATTTTATGGTAACGTACCATTCACTGACTAATGTCTTACTAATGCTTGTTATAAATTTTGTGCATCTCCATGTAAACTTTTTGTGCATCAGAGTTAGTAGGTTTGTAACTGTAGGTGATATGTCTTTTTTTTTTTTTTTTAATCCACTGGTAACATGTATTTGAAGATTAATTTGAGTTGTTATTTTTTTTGGCAGAAGTCCACCTTGGCAGAACGTTGCTTTGTTTTGTGTGCATTTACAGAAATACAAATATGCAGTGAAAGGTATTTTGTCGATCTAGATTAGAATATCTGTTGATATAATTACAGCATTGCTTTATAGTCCTGTGTGTGCTCATTCTCAGGCTGCTGTAGTAACTTCTGGAAATTCCAGTGATTTTTCACTCATTTCCAGATGACTTGGGAATGGGGAATGTTTTTGTTTGTGTTGTGTGTTTCTTTCTTTCTGGTTTTTCTTTTTTTTTTCTTTTTTAATGGGCAATACTTAGTCTGTTCTGTTTAACTGGTTCTTGGAAGTGTATTTAGTGCACACTGTTGACATTCAACATTCCTTATGGCAAGCAAGCCTTTTTAATATGCAAGTTAGGATGGCTTTTTCATTCGTACTTCATCTGCTGTTGTTTCATTGAAACTTTATATATTATCACAAGGTCAATTTTGGTAGAAACTAAATTGTCAGAGATTCAATACTCAGCAATGCTGCATGCTCAGCAAAAATTACAGGACGAATGTGAACATTTAACTTTTTTTTTTTTTTTTTTATTGTACATACATCTGTATCTAATTTATTCATTAGGAATAATTCAGCATATGTTATATTAGTTTTCCCTGTTTCTTATTTTTTGTTATGGAAAAATGGTGTGCTTAGAAGTATGTATCTGAAAGTTGTTCACTATTCTGTCTTCTGATGCAATGTGGTGGTCTCCAGCTTCAACCTGGAGCGTGCAGGAACCTTCATGGTACAATAACAGGCAGCACTGAGCTTGCAGTGACTCGTTATGCTTGATAGTGCTTCTTGGAGTTGTGCAGAAGCCTAAGTGTCTCAGCTTTTCTAATAAAGAAATAGTAAGCAGAAAATCCAACAGCTACTTGTATGGTCTTGTATAGAGGGCGGTAAAGAGAAAAGGTAAGGAAGCATGATGGTAAGAAAATCCAAATCTTTAAACTGGCAAACAAAACTGAACTGAGCAAAGCTAGTGAGCTCATAAAGCAGCATCAGAAAGTTTGTTTGACTTAAGATTTTTGAGCTTTTGCAGGTGAAATACTGTTGACAATATTAAATTTGGACTTCTCTGTGCTGTAATGACTGCATGGCCATTAGAATAATTTGTTAGTGATTTTAAGTAGCTTAGTGTAAAAATGCACAGTGAATTGTTTATTAAAGATATAAAAAATATTCAAGCACTATTATCAGTTTTGTTTTGCTCTCCATATTCTGATTCGCTGAGATATTTGAATTAAAATTATTTTGAAATTAGTTATGCATAATTTGTTACATATAGTGTTTTTTTCCTCCAGTACTGTTTAAAGATTTCTTTATACACAAGTGATGTCATTTAGAGTGAAGAACAACTAACTTGCTGTCCTTATAAATAATTGGGAAGAAATCACATTCCCATTGCTATTATTTAGTAAGGTTTTGTTTAGCTTTTGTTTTTTTTTTTTTGCTGGGCTCCCAGCATAAATACATGGTAATTTGAAATGTTAAAATTACTCAGAATCCATGTTCTGAATAGATACTAATGTTTTTCAGAGGCCTGCATCAGTTTTGAAAAACATTTGTATTTTTAGTTCTGTTTATGCCTGAGAAGGATCAGGTAATGTCTGGTTCACGATGTGTGTACATCGTGACTTTCCAGGCAGCATGGTAAGGCTTTTTCAGGAGATGGTGACTTTTTTGAGGACACATGAAAGAAGTGCGCACTTTTCATAGCCTCTCAGTCTGGATACGTAGAATCCAGGGTATTAAGTGGCTATAAGGTGATATGCATAAGGCACACAATGAGAGGTTATAGTTTACAAAGTAAAACTTTACTTAAAAAAAAACTTTTTTACAAAGTAAAAAAAAAAAAAAAAAAAAAAAACAAAACGATGGCTAGCCATCTTTTTGGCCTGAACTGCGTAACCTAATTAATCTGATGCTTACTTTTTGTCCTTTAACTTAATTCATAGGTGAAAATGAACTTATTGTTAGCACTCCTACTGAATGAAGACTTGGGTACTGATACGAGGTCATTTGAGTTCATATTTATGTGATGTATGGCTCAGTTCTGTTGTTACCTTTCTTTAAAAAGTGAATGTAGTCATGCACTATAATGTACTGTAATCCAGTTAATTACTGTGTTTGCTTGCACATGGCAGGGTCACTTTTGGTTTTGAAAAGAGTCCAACTGCTAACAGAATTTGGTTAGAGGAAGATTATTTTCCTTTCAAGTGTGTTTAAAGAACGGCATATTCTCCATTTCTTTCTATACAAAGTTTTTTGTTAATTGTTTTTGTTTGGAAATGCAAAAAATTAAGTCTCAGTGTCAACAGTATAGAAATTATGCGCATCCTACAAAGGCAGTTAGATGAAAGTTCTCTGTTATTATGAAATACAAGCTCTGCTGTAGTCCGGATTTGCGTAAACTGATAATAGTCTTGAATTATAAGATCTCTGTGTCCAGAGCTGTGGTTTTATTTACTTTCTAACACAGTCGGAAAGCTAGTCAGATTTGTCAGTTGTATGCATTCTTACAGTAGGCAGGTAATTTTTTCTGGGTTTACAGCAGTACTTTGATAGGGCATTAAATCACCATAAAGTTTCCTTCCTTGGTTGGTTGAAAAAGTTGATGGCATTTAAAAATATAAATAGTGTAAACTCAAAATTGCAGTAGTTGAAAGAAGAAGATATTTTTTAAACCAACATGCATAAAATGCCTCGCTCCTCATTTGCTCAGTGTTTTTTATGTTTCCTTGTATTCAGGATGCTTGTGCAGCATTACCTTGCTTCTGTATGCAGTTTTAAAATTCAAAATGTGCATTTCTAAATTTGAATGAAAGACACAGCAGAACTTTAAAAAAAAAAGCACACTTTGAGGATTTCTCATAAATCATGGAGAAAATAGGTACAACCGTCTGTCCTATTTCTTCTGCAATCATTGTTAAAGCTTGTTAAATCTGTAGTTTAGTGTTATATTGCGGTATTAATCTTGGTAAAATAATTTAGACTCAGTACACTGATAAATCTTGAGAAAAGTCTGCTTGCATTAGAGAGCTCTTTTGATTTTATATTGAAGATAGTCATTGTCTTCTAAAGAAAGAGAAGCATTGAGATGGAGTGATTGTTGTGCGCTGGAACTGGTATTGCTTGTACAGTTCAAGTCTGCTTTTTAGAAGGCAAAACTGATCAGGAGCAAATGAAAAGCAAAGATAGCAGAAATATGAAAGGCAATTTCTAGTCCTGAGATTTACTTTGGTCATCCAGTATGTGGTCTTTACTGACTCTTGTGAGATCTGTCAGACTGTAGTGTTGAGCTGTTTTGTGTGTTAGATGTGCAGTGACCCAAGGTGCAATCTGTTATTAAAAAATGAGGAATCAAGAAAAGAAGAAATGAAGTTGCAAACCTATGAAGAAACCAAACAGCAGAGGTGAAGTTAGGAATTCAGTTCTTCTATTTCATTTAATAATTAGAATTAAGATAGAGTTGTGCAGAGATGAGATACTGTGTTGTTTGTTTAGAGGTTTTTAGTGGGCTTTTGATTAACTGATGATCTCTGGGATATCTTAGTAGATTAGGTTCCAGAAGCTTGGGAGAAGAAGGAAGCAGGGAAATAGATAGTTGTAACAGTGTTGGTTTTCTGCTTTGTTATGTATTTCCCTCATGCAAATTCTATTTATCTTTAACACTCAAAAGCTAGTAAAAGCTTCACTCCTGTGTTTTTTCCTGTTAATAGGCCTAGCTACCAATATGGTGATTTTGGCTTATTAATATCTAATTTTATGTTAGGCTCTTTTTAAGCAGGTTTGGTCTTAAGTCCAGTCCATGGTTTATGTATGTATGCTTTCTTCTTGTTCTTCTTGTCCTCAGCTGATTTCCACCCTTTTCCCTCCATCCCTCAATATTTTTATATAATTATCACAGTATATCATTTTAGTTTGTAACATCATGTTGAAGCATGTATTACAGGCTCAGTGTTTAATACAAATTGTGTTCTACTGCTAGAAGTAGTAGTAACTGATGCAGCGAAAGGCAGCCTTGTTTGAATAATGGTGATTTCTGCTGCCTTATGTCACATTGCATACGCTTTTCATTGAAGGTCTTTGTCTTCCTTCAAAATTATAAGTGGTTAAAGCTGTTTATTAAAGTGAACTGTTTGCAATGTTTTTTTAGTCACAGGACAGTGAGTAATTTGTAGGGAATTCTCACTAGAATAGGGTTTTTTTGTAATTTTCTTTTGAATATACACAGTATAACTTTTGTTTATAAAAGGTGTAGCATACATGTAATGTATTTTTGTCTTCTTTTCCCATTTCTAAGGCTGGTAAAGAATTCGTGTGGTCTCTGTGGAAACATCTACAAATGTCAAGTCCAGATCTTACTCAAGCTGTCAGCTTGGTGGTGGAAAGGTGAGTTTCATTGATTTAACATGATACTAAACACAGAAGCAAACAACCCCTCTCCCTGCTGATAATATATTCTTTATCTTTTTAAATATGTTGCAAAAATTTCATTGTTAAATTTTAATACCTAGAATATGTTCCAAATTTCCATTTTTTGGTGTAAGTTGAAGTATACTTTAACATACGTTCTCACTGTGGTTGCTGTGCTGCAGTTGAATTAAATTTTTAAATTATGAATGTACTGCAAATTATGTTTTTCTGCTGAAAGAGCCAGAGGAGGTAAATGACATTTTTTGGTGTCATAAATGTTGGATAGCAATTACTTATATAAATGATGTTTATCCACATTCTTAAGGAACTAAAGGGCTGAGACATGGTAACAGACTAGATGACTATGCAGTTAAATTATTACTCCTCTGAGGATATTAATGATCATAGAATCATAGAATAGTTAGGGTTGGAAAGGACCTCAAGATCATCAAGTTCCAACCCCCCTGCCATGGGCAGGGACACCTCCCACTAAACCATGCCATCCAAGGCTATGTCCAACCCCACCTTGAACGCCACCAGGGATGAAGCATTCACAACTTCCCTGGGCAACCCATTCCAGTGCCTGACCACCCTCACTGGAAAGAATTTCTTCCTCATATCCAATCTAAACTTCCCCTGTTTAAGTTTGAACCCATTACCCCTTGTCCTCTCACTACAGTCCCTCATGAAGAGTCCCTCCCCAGCATCCCTATAGGCCCCCTTCAGGTATTAGAAGGCTGCTATGAGGTCTCCACGCAGCCTTCCATACTATCATCTGATTGCTATAAATTTTAGGTAATAATCACAGTATGTGATTGATCAGAATGCTAGTATTTACAAATTCAGAATTTTTGAGGGCCAGAGAGAAGGAAAATGGGAATGAGTTGGTAATGTGAGTGTCAGAATTCAAGCACTTGATTCTGTTATGGTCAAACGGTTTGTTCTGTCTCTCAGGGTGCCATGAGTTCCCTATTGAAAAAAAAAAAAGCTCGTTTGTTTGTTGTTGTTGTTGTGGGTTTTTTTTTGTTTTTTTTTTTTTTTGTTTTTTTTTAAATGGACTTTAACTTCTTTAAATGGCTTCTCAACATTACTTGGAAACCTTATCATAGAACCAGGAGTCTCCTTTGACTTCCTGTTCAGTGCTTTGATCTTGGAAGGCATGTTTTGTTTGTTTGCATCTTTCTTTTCTGGTCTTGATCCATGAACGTTCTTCCGGTCCTGGAAGCATTAAAGTGTGAAGTTCTTCAGCTGGGAGTGGATTCACTTTGGTGTTGTCCCATTTTCTGCATAAAGCATGAAGCGCTTTTGGCATAAAAGCTAATGAAAATTTTGTCAAAAAATACAGTATGATCATGTAGCTAGAGCTAATATCATAAAGCATTTATATCCAGGGGAAGAACTTGAAGGTGTAAGCACATGCAGCTTGTTTTAAGATCACTGTTGCCTGGGAGTTCACATGAGTTCACCAATGCTATGTTAAATAATTTCCGGTTCTGTAGTGGGACACTGACCTGCAGGGAGAAGTAACTTGTCTGTTAGGACAGTGTATTACTTTCACGTTGCTTGCATATTGTGGTTTGGGAAGTAATTTTAATACACAAGGGAGATATAGGAACAGAATAACAGCATCCGTCATTTGTGTTGAAATGCACATTCTCACTGACTTATTTCATGATAAAATTTGGTCATAATTTCATGAGGGCACTTATAGTGCACTCTAAGTGCACTAGAGGGCACTTACATATCTTACTTCTTCAAATATAAAAAAAGCAAGAACTGCTTAAAATATATAAATATAGTATTTAATGTATGTAAACATACATTACAAATATGTAAGCACAAGTATGTTGAAAAAAAAATTGGTTTGCCTTAACCATGTTTTATAGATAGCTGAACGATATGGAAAATTTTTGCTCTTTCACATGAAGCTTAATAGGGTAGAAACAGAGGTATTCAGGCTCATTAACATTTTTTATTTGTGTTGCATATAAAAATAATCAGGATATTAGGACAAATTAAAGCATAGAGATGTTAAAAAGTATGCATTCAAGTAATGATGAATACAGTTAATTACTTGGAGTTCTTGAATTGTATGCCTATGCAGGATACAGTCTGTCATCTTTTTTTATCCTTTTCCTGTCTAGGAATATTTTTATGCGTAGTAGTTATTCCTTGCTTTAAATTATTTTATGCTTTATTTAGAACAGAAATTGGTAATTGTGTATGCATTATCCTAATGGATACAAAGAACGTGGGGCTCTTAGATACCACCTTGGTGGCTCCAAGCATGATAATGAGCTGAATTTTTTTACAGTGGTAGGAAATGTTTGTGAAACCCTTTTAATAATGTCATCTTCAGCCTATTAAAAGACTTCCTACAGAAATGTGATGTATAGTAATGGCCTATTGTATATGAAGGTAAAGGTATATTTTGTGTGCGCTTTGCACTTTGTGTAGATTGGTGATTGGTACTGTTCCTGACAGTGTGTGTGACAACATACTTCTCTTAAGATGCTTGCCTAGCTTTTCAAGCACTGTCTTCTTTCAGAAAAACACTAATGCTTTAGAACACCTCTTGTGAACTCAAGTCTATGCATCTATATCATGCTTTTCCCATGCCTCTCAGAGTTGTGGAATAAAGAAAGAACAAATTGCTTCTACAGCATCTTTTTAGGTATTATCATTACACTGGAGAATCCTGGAATAGGTTTGGCTAAAACCCATTCTGTATATAGGAGTTTTATTATAAATCATGACTTTGAACTTTGGGGTCGCTTTGACTTGACACATGTATTTTTCTCTTTAATTGATGTAGCTTTATCTCTTTTGCCTGAGAACAGTCTAATTGCCTCTTTGGAAATATTTTCTAGCCTAGATTTGCCTGTGAATCTTCTGAACAACCCAATTACAGCCCCATATTTTCTCTCCAAACTTTTCCAGCTATAACTTGCCATAATCTCTTCCTTAGTAGCTTCTCCTTTGTGACTGTACCTATTCACATTCTCATCCTTTCAGAAAAGTTTTTGTCTTACTCCTTACCTTATACAGGGGGTGTTTTTTTTGTTTGTTTGTTTTTTATCTATAAGTGTAAAAAACTATAAATAAACTATAAATAGACTATAGTGTCAATTTATCTAGGTTTTGGTACATTGTAGATTTCCAGGGGATCTGCTACCTAGCACTGCTGCTGTCCAGAAAACTCCAGGACAAGTGATTTTCTGGCTTTGTTAATCTAGGCAAAATAGGCATATTTAGAGGGTGAAAAGATGGGATTACCAAGTAAGAGTTATAAGCAAAACAATTTCTAAAGCATTTCACTTGAGACATCTGCATTGGTCATGCATTTCACTTGAGAGATCTGTGTCGGTCACGCATTTCACTTGAGAGACCTGGGCTGGTCACAACCTATTTTTCTGAATTTTCCTTGGTTGTATCAGTCAAGAGTTAAAAACTGAAAAGTTATACTGAAATGTGATAAAAACCAGCTAAAGTCTTGAGAGCCTTTTTTTTGTTCTCATCTATATTAAGAGCAACATTGACCCGGTTGTATCCAAACATCCGGGTTTCCATCTTGCCCTGGCTTTCTCAGAGATTTTGTGGTAGATGCAAACAGAATGAAATGGATTTAAGCATTTTGTTGTTTTCTGTTTGTGACATGGATACCACCAATGCTTGCATAGCTTCATTTTTCGGGCTGTTCTTTCCGCCAAAAACTCCATAGAGAATTGCAAGAAACCTTGAGTGCCCACCACATCTTTGTTACAGACTTCCTGAGATCAGAAGCCATCTACGTAATGGAAGCAGGCGGAGCTGAAGTGTGGTCTTGTATATCTTAGATCATACATATCATGAACCAAACAATGTTGTCCAGTGGATTTCAGTCTTTAAATTGATGGAAACAACAGCCAGACTTTCTTCAGGAGGATAACAGTGACAGCAATGGAAAGGTGCTGGTGTGAAAGGACAAAATGTTCATTATCAACCTTGTACACCATGGATGTGTGATGAAGAAAAAAAAAGAAATAGATATTAGGAGAAATTGTGTAGGCAGTACTAGCCATACAGTCAGGTAATTTATATTTGTAGCATTAGACAATTCCTTATGAATATCTTTTTCTCAAATAAACCAGGCGAATGTAGAGGGCATAATTTGGGGAAAATAAGGGGGAATTAATAGTAGGTTTCCATTATTTGTCTGCTATTTTAAAGTGCTTTCATGGTCCCAAAATAGAAGTTCACCTGCCCTAAAATTGTAAAAATGTAGCTGGTATCGTTTTATGGCCGTGCTGTTGATTCCTGTAATACATCAATGATATTTTACTTTTCAGCAGGCTTTGCAGTTCTTGCTGGATAACTGTAACTATATTCCCATTTTAATATTCAGATATAAACAAAAATTATCTTTACTGTGCAAATGAGAAATGCCTTTGGGATATGTAAAAGCCTCCAGGTATTTTCAAACAAGCCATTGTAAAAGTACTACTCGTGTTAGTATACTTTGCAGCTACTTTAAATACTGTTGATCTCAGTGTTATATAAAGAGCATGCTATTTCTAGTTCGTTGCCTTTTGAAACAGTATTTTTTTTTTGTTTTGATGATGAGCTGAAAAAAGTAGTATTAGAAAGTACCTTTTACAGGTAAATGCATGTGTAAACTCGGAGTTGGTGTTCAGGTGAACGTATCAAAGTTTCTGAAATATTTTTGTAAACTTGGAGAGCTCTCCTTTAAGACTTTTCTCTTACAATACATGAAATGTTGACAGGTCAACTGACTCTTAATTTTCTTCTAGGGCTTCTAGCTGACCCCTTTCCTCTGGAGGGGAGATGTAGCAGGATTCATTAATGGTCGAACTAAGGGAGTGATAACCACAGACTTGGTAGATGTAAATGGGGATTTTATTACACTAGATGATACCCTTGCAGCTAGTTACATTTGGCAAGCTTAGCTTATATAAATGTTTTTCCACACCTAAATTCTAAGTGTGCCTTGTCATGCAAGTCTTAGCAAAGAGCAAGAACAGATCATTTCTGGCCGCTCTAAGAACATTGGCAACCTGAATGTTAGTGCCAGTGGTTAAGAGAGAATTTTGTTGTTCTTCCTGGGGAGTGACGTCTCTGTAGGTGTACACATATGTGAAAACATGGTTGAAGAGCAAGCAATTAGAAACAGCCAAATAGTTTTTGGAAAGGTAATCACAGGAACTTAACATTGTGGTTTGCTACATCCTGTGTATAGCAAATTGTGGGAGAAACATTAAACTGGTTGCTATAGATTCCTCACTGACTCACGGTATGCAGATATACTAAAAATGACAAGTACTTTTTATGTAAAAGAGTGTGCTGTATGAATGATCAGTATAGGTTGCTAATGTTAATTGAAAAATATTTCCAAAACTGTATCTTGCATCTTTTGAAGGGATGATAGCTTGCAGAAACTTTCTTAAACCACTCACTGCTTTATTCGCATGCAAATTAACAGGAAATAGAATGACAAGAAAATGAGGAAGTAAAAAACATCTAAGGTGTTTCTGAAGGCCATTCCCATTGTGTCACCTGAGTTTAAAATAAAGTGGACTCCCTAGTTATTATCACTCAATAAAATGGGCAGAATAATAGAGCATAAGAGTAAAACCTTTCTATCTAAGGTCAAATAATTGTGATTTTCTACAGTTGATGAAAGTTTAATATCCTGTTTCATTAAAAATTCTCAGAACATTGAACATAAGTCAACATTCCATGGAGAAGAAGGTATTATGCAGCTTGCATGTGTGCATATCTGCATATCGGAGCACAAAATATTGACATGATAATTGCAGTCAAGCCTGATTGAACAGTGGCCTTTGGGAATTCAGCTGGTGTTGTACCAACTGGATGGCTGCTCAGGACACAGTTTGAAATGCAAGGTGCAAGTTAGCACTTTATTCAGCACAGGCAGGCATCATTTAAAAATCCTTGGGGGAAACCCTGGTGATGTGCAGATGTTAAAGCAGTCTGTTCTGAAGTGCTGCTATTTTGAACACTGTAAGAGACTTGTGCATTTTAGATGAAAAATGTTTGCAAAATTGTTAGGGGAAAATGTCACTATTATCTTTACTACTCTAGTGTAAAAATATATGTGGTATTTTATGCACATTGCTTTAAAAAAGAGGCCTTAAATTGTAAAACAAGTTAGAGACACAAAAAAAATTACATTTCTGTAATGATGCTTTTTCATTTTGATGCATACCATGGAAGATACAACTAGTTCTATAAATAATTTGCTAAGGAAATAATTTAATTTTGCAATTTTTCTTTAATTAGGTTTTAAATTATTTTTATAAAGAAACAAAAGTGTATGCAGTTTTTTCTATAGAAAATAACTGCTTTGAAAATTTGTATTATCATTTTGAATTCTTTTTTGCTCCATGCTGTCTAAATCTTAAAGTACTGTTTGTAAATATTAAAGGAAAAAAAATTATAATATGCATCAATTATAATTTGTCATTAAATATAAAGACCTTCTAGAATCTGAGGTAAAAGTAAACTCCCTATTAAATGAAAACTGTTTAGCTCTATTTTTTAATCTCTTCTTGATAGGTACACGAAAACATGGTAAGGTTTCTGGTTGAAAGATACAGTCATAGGCTTTGTTTCTGCTAACCACAGACACTGCAACCACAGGGATGTGGCTGTACGCAGTAAATTACAATATTGGTGCCATATTTACAGTAACATTGTCAGTCTGTGCTCTATAACTTCTCTTTGCACATGGGTGTTTCATTATCTATTTAATGCCAACATTGTATATGCTTGCATAAGTCTGTGTGTGAAATAGTTAGAAGCTGTAAGACCAGGAGAGATGATAATCAACTTGAATGCTGCATCACACAGGCTGATACTTTGTAGCCTTTCTAGTTCTGTGGCTCTTCCGATTAAAAGAAGGACCTTTTAGAATTAATATTTCTAGAAGCAGTTAATTTTTAGTTGTATACTGAAATACAGGTATGCTGTTGAAATGTAGCCTTTGTTCCTTTATTACACAGCCCAAAGTTTGCAATGTAATTTTAACTTTCTATTTAAAACCGAATTTGTAGATGCATTTTTTTTTTTAAATTTTTTTAAATCCTTTTATTTGTAAAACTGAAAGGACATATTCCATGAAACGTGTAAACAGCAAATTCAATTTATTAGTTAAAATTATTTTGATTTAATTGGTGTAACTGCTGTAAATATATAAACCTCTGAGATACTTTTTCTTTATAAATGGTTAATTTGCCTGATTGAAACCTGTGAAGGGATACAAGATGCCTCTTTTCCCAGACTGCTTTTGCTGAAAATCTTAGGAAGCATATTGTTTTATAAAATTCTACAAACTTCTGATTTTTAACATCTTTAAGTACCTTACTCAGAGTTTAATGGTTCCTCGTAGTCCAATGTTTCATTTTTTATAAGCTATTAAAATTTGCCAAGCCTCAAAAATATTATCCCGTCCTGTTGTGTAGAGTATAACATAACACAGGAAAAAAAGATCATATATAGGAAAAGTGATATGTTTAAGAATATTTTCTTGCTTCTTCATTTTTGTGGGAAGCAGGATCTCAATAATCTTTGTAACTAAATACATCTGTGTTAAACATTTAAAATAGGTAGTACTCATGGGAAAACTGATTGGAGCTTAAAACTTGTACAAATTGACAGCCTCTCTTCACTCCATTTTTCATCCCAAGGAAGTCTGCAAATATTCTTAGGTCACGTCATTATTGCTCGTAAGTGGTTCTAATTAGCTAAACAGGAGTTTGTCTCAGTCATTGATCATCATCAGCTTCTTGGTAGTGCCTGATTTCCCCCACCCCCAGTATGTCAGAGGATTTTTTAAAATATATTGCAAATACATAATGGCTCATTTAATAAATTCAGTTGAAGTTTTTGTCTTAATATTTGTTACCCTTCTAAAAAGCATGAGGTGATTTCTGTAATTCTTACCAAGTCTCGTTTTAAGGCTCAGCAGCAGATCCAGATATACGTGAGATCCAGTCAGTCATATTACCTTCAGTGCCTGTGAGGAACTGTCCTGTAATGAGCATTGGAAGCCATCCTATGCCACCAGAAGCTGCTGATAATGTTCCATATGAGGTTTCAGTGTGTGTGTAAGTTGTGATAATTAGGATTTTACATTTATCTCTGAATAGTAACTGGTGGAACTGTTTTGGGGGGCGTTACTTTCCAACCCTTACTATTCTATGATTCTATGATTCTATTACTACAGCCTATGCTATCTAAACAGTCTGAAAAAAAACCCAGGAAGCGAACCCTCTTGAATTTACTCTAAACTTTTCCTCCTAATTATCATGATGATAGAGCTGTATTTATAAAGTTTGTTCCTTGACAGCTTTCTTTAAAGGGCTGTTTGACTGAGCATCAGATAAACAAGGAAAATACTGCATTTAATTAGAAATGCACTTTCAACCATTGGCTACTATGTGCCTGTGTTACAAGCGCATTTTTTGCTATAACAACGGTCTGTTTCTTCTCTGTAGTCCCAGGCTTTATTCTTCCAGCTTCTTTTGTGCTGCCTGGTCATAAAGTCATATGGCTCCATAAATTCCTGACTGCCAGTAATACACCAGAATTAGCTGCGCATACTATTTTTCAGATCTCCAGAGCAGTTTGTTCTTTTGCTTGGTTCTTGGTTGGCTTATTCATTTTCTTCCCGTTCTCTCTTTTAAAACAAACAAATAAATAAATAGAACCAAAGTGAAAAAAAAACAAAACACCATAACTGTAGAATCATAGAATCATAGAATAGTTAGGGCTGGAAAGGACCTTAAGATCATCGAGTTCCAACCCCCCTGCCATGGGCACAGGTGCTTCACACTAGACCATATCACCCAAGACTCTGTCCATCCTGGCCTTGAACACTGCCAGGGATGGAGCATTCACAACTTCCTTGGGCAGCCTGTTCCAGTGCCTCACCATCCTCACAATAACCCTCGCAGTAAAGAACTTTTTTGTTATAGAATCATAGAATCATAGAATAGTAAGGGTTGGAAAGGACCTCAAGATTATCGAGTTCCAACCCCCCTGCCATGGGCAGGGACACCTCCCACTAAACCATGCCATCCAAGGCTATGTCCAACCCCACCTTGAACGCCACCAGGGATGAAGCATTCACAACTTCCCTGGGCAACCCATTCCAGGGCCTCACCACCCTCACAGGAAAGAATTTCTTCTTCATATCCAATCTAAACTTCCCCTGTTTAAGTTTAAACCCATTACCCCTTGTCCTCTCACCACAGTCCCTAATGAAGAGTCCCTCCCCAGCATCCCTAGAGGCCCCCTTCAGGTATTGAAAGGCTGCTCTGAGGTCTCCACGCAGCCTTCTCTTCTCCAGGCTGAACAACCCCAACTTTCTCAGCCTATCTTCATACGGGAGGTGCTCCAGTCCCCTGATCATCCTCGTGGCCCTCCTCTGCACTTGTTCCAACAGTTCCATGTCCTTTTTATGTTGAGGACACCAGAACTGCACACAATACTCCAAGTGAGGTCTCACGGGAGCAGAGTAAAGGGGCAGGATCACCTCCCTCGACCTGCTGGTCATGCTCCTTTTGATGCAGCCCAGGATACGGTTGGCTTTCTGGGCTGCAAGCGCACACTGCCGGCTCATGTTCATTTTTTCATCAACCCACACCCCCAAGTCCTTCTCCACAGGGCTGCTCTGAATCTCCTCCCCGCCCAATCTGTAGCTGTGCCTGGCATTGCTCCAACCCAGGTGTAGGACCTTGCACTTGGCATGGTTAACCTTCATCAGGTTGGCATCAGCCCACCTCACAAGCTTGTCAGGGTCCCTCTGGATGGCATTCCTTCCCTCCAATGTATCAACCGACCCACACAGCTTGGTGTCATTGGCACACTGGCTGAGGGCACACTCAATCCCACTGTCCATATCACCCACAAAGATGTTGAACAAGACCGGTCCCAACACTGATCCCTGGGGGATACCACTCGTTACTGGTCTCCAGCTGGACATTGAGCCACTGAGCACTACTCTTTGCGTGTGGCCATCCAGCCAGTTCTTTATCCACCGAGTGGTCCACCTATCAAATTGATGTCTCTCCAACTTAGAGAGAAGGATGTCTAACCTGAACTTCCCCTGTTTAAGTTTTAACCCATTACCCCTTGTCCTATCACTTCAGTCCCTGATGAAGAGCCCCTCCCCAGCATCCCTATAGGTCCCCTTCAGATACTGGAAGGCAACTATGAGGTCTCCACGCAGCCTTCTCTTCTCCAAGCTGAAGAGGCCCAGCTTTCTCAGCCTGTCTTCATACGGGAGGTGCTCCAGTCCCCTGATCATCCTTATGGCCTTCCTCTGGACTTGTTCCATGCCCTTCTTATACTGAGGGCGCCAGAACTGTACTCAGTACTCCAAGTGGTAGAGTTGTTTTGAGCCTTGCTTTGGGAAATCTACCTTACCCGTCAGGTTTTCAGATCAGTTAATCCAAAGTGATGAGTGCATAGCTGAGTTAAGAGGGTAGTTAATTGTTGAGTATTTGTGTTTAACTGTGCCTTGTTTTTAAAAAAGGCTGAGTTTGTAAGAGGAGATAGTGATTAGAAGAGTTGGGAAGACAGTGGTATATTGTGGGTGGTAGATACAGAATGAGTGGTTAGAGCAATGATTTAAAGTAGAAATATAAGATAAAACAGGTGATTTAAAATTGAGTGAGAAATATATCACTGTGGGAACAAAGGATGGATAGGACAGCTAGTGATTAAGATTAGGATGCTTTTGAGGCCTGGAGACAATGGTATTCGGTGGTTTGTGGAGCTTGTGTGTGTATTTTTCCTGTGTCTACATGTTACTATTCTAAGTACTTTGTAGTGGATATGTGCTTTCCCTTTTGTCTTGTGAGGCTCTTAAAATATTGGATGAAGTAGTTATGCATGTCTCTAATCTTATATTCTTAAATTGTCTAGCTGTAATTAAGACCTGAGGAAATTTGGAGTGTTATGGTACTTACAGTTTAGACATAGATTAATATAGGTTTCTTACTTCCTCTGATAGATTATGATGTAATGTGCTTATGGGAGAGAGATGCCTTCTTTCCAATATACTTGGGGTTTGTGTGCTGCAACTTTTGTCCTTGAAAAAGGGTAATTGTTGATAGCCATTAAAGACCCTACAGCAAAGTAATTAAGTATGAAGAAGCATTGGTATTTTTATACTAAAGCATTTTTTGTTTAACTTCTGGAGTGATGTTCAGTACCTGTCATGAACAGCATGTTTCAGGAAGATCAGTAAACTTCTGTGATAAGTATTATAAAAGCAGTCTATTTACAGATATTTTTCCGTACTAACTGCTAATTTTTGAAGTTTCTTAATATGTTTTACTAAGTTTTATAAACTTACTAGGAAGTCTTTTACTATTTTTTAAAACCTAAGAATGTGATTTCTGTAAAGTAATTATGCATTATAAACAGGGTGGGTCAGTTTCCTTAACTGTGGTCTGTTATGAAACCTGTTTGTTGTTTTCTTTCATTGTTCCCATTTTTTTTTTTTTTTTTCAAAGGACATCACAGTGTCACCTTTGGAATACATCAGATAACTCCATATTTGCATGAATCTCTTTAACTGCAGTCTGTTTAGTTCAGTTTTTAGTAGATGTTCAAAAAGAAACCATGAAAAACTGGCTGTACTATGTGTTTCATTGCTCATGTATTCCTAGCAACCTGTTGTGACATTCGTTGATGTTTTTGTTTGCAGGTGATTAGATGCTTTGAGGTCAGGATCTGATGTGCACTTTTCTGTTAAGTTTCTGTTTCAGTTAAAATGTTAAATTCCTTTCCGATATGAAATGTCTTTTGGAATACTTGTTGAATATTCATGGTTTGATTTATCTCTGCTCATTACAGCTGCTCAATGATGTTCTTTATGGAGTATTTTTTTTAATGCCGTGTAACTGCTTAAGTTTCCATGTGTTTTTATTTCTCCTAGCTAAATGTAATTTAAAATGTATCTTTACATTTATTTCTCCTACCTAAATGTAATTTAAAATGTATCTTTCTTAGTCTTATTTTAATGCTGCAACACATCAGTGCTGCTGTATTTGCAGTACGAGAGCACTACTTAGAGTTATGATGCCTTGAGACCTTGGTTTCCCAAAACTTTGCTGTAAATTCCTTACCATTTTTATTTAATTCTTTATTTACTCAAGATAAGACTAGATACTTTAGCAGTCATTGAACTTTATTTAAAAAAGCATGTTATTGGATGGCCTGTGGGGGCAGTGTAGTTTAGTCTTTAAAAACACTTATAGCATTAGAATATGCAGTAATACATAATAGTGGAGAAAAGTAATTGCCCGTTTATCTACTATCCTCATTAGTGACTGTTACAGAGTGCTTCAGCAGGTGAAGCCTTTTATGCACAAATCTTCTCAATCTGTTTTTGATCAGATTTACAGAGTTACGGGTACCACTCTTGCATTCCCTTCCACCTCTGAAACATTCCCACTTTAGTAGAGCGAAAGTTGGTCAAGTAGGATTCTCTGGCTTCCAGGGGTGACTTATATCCAGCCATGATGTAAGTTTAACTGTACTGTGAGGGCAGGAATTATTCTGAATGAGTTTTCTGCTTGTCGCCTGTGGTGGTAGGAATGCCTGAAATCTTTGGCTATTTTTAGGGAATATGTGTTTCTCGGATTTTTTGTCAGAGATACATGATAGAAACTTAGCTGCCTTGTGCAGAGGATCTCTGTGTAGCTTTACTATCACAACATTTGTTTTCTGTCTGCAAAAAACAGAAGCCAATAAGTTCATCAACATTTAAAACTCAGTCAAGAAATAGGATAGGAATGAGATGAGCTGTTTTGTTAAACAAAGTGTTAGACTCATGAGCTGCCTTTCTACAAAGTGTTGCAGAGATTATTATAGCCTTGCAGTTGTTAACCATATAGAGAGGTTCTACTCATCCCCATTATCAAGCTTCTGAACTGTCTTAACTCTCCCCTCCCCACTGAAAAAGTTATAGGTTCTATTCATCTTGAAAATAGTCACATCGTTACCTGCGATGTTTATAAGTATTGTTTCAGACACTGAAATGCTACATAGCTAAGAGAAGGACTTCACAAAGCCAAGCAGCTTAGTAGCTCTATATTGCCAAGTAGGAAAAAAAGAATTTTGATAAGCCTATGGACAAATACAATTCCTGCATTTGGGAAAGAATAAGGCAGATAATTTCAGCTGCTTAAAATGTGTTTTAGAATCTCTTGCTTCTGTTTCATTTTGAACAAAGTTGTGTTAGCTGTTTAGAAATGTAATTTGCTGTCACTTGCCATATGCTCCCTGATTAATTCTACAAGGCCTGACAGCTTCAGATAATTTAATTTTCTGTACTTTAAAATGACATTTGTTATCAGGACATGAAAAATTCAAATTATTAACTGCAAATTATGACTAATAAAGTGTCTATTTTTTTTGTTTGTTTCCAGAGAAAAGCAGAAAGCTGAAGTCAAGGACAGAAGGGTTTTAGAGATTTTGCAAGCCAAAGACAGCGAAATAGAAACCCTAGAACAGCTTAGTATTATACTTAAATAGAACAGTTCAGAAAAATTCTGTCATTGGCATCACATTTATATTTCCTAACATGCGAAAATAGTTTGCTGTTGTGTCTTAAGGTAAAAGTTGCAGGTGATTCAGAGAAGATAACCTTCTGACAAAGTGTTAAACTATTCTGAATTGTTCAGACTGTTGACCTTTCACCTAAAAGGTTCCTGTGATTTGAGAGGAAACATTTGCTGAAAAGTTTTATCAGCTCATTGCCTTATTTTGCCTAATAGACAAACCTAAACTTGGATTTCAATCTAGATGAATTCCAACTATGTTTAGGTTTGTAATGTGCCCATGGTTTGGAAAGGTTTGCCGTCCTGACTCATACAAAAATAAAACATTTACTATAGTAATGAGAACTAAACATGTACAATGCTAAAAGCAATACAGCTAAAATACATTTATGTATTTTAGTGTTACTCACTTGTACCGATATTTATTAGCTGTTAGCATAAACTGTAAAATAATACTAGCAAATCCAAAATGTCAAAAATACAAAAAGTCTTATGTGTATTCTCAATTGAGCTGTTAACTCAAAACAAGTGCTGTGCATGAGTAAAAACAAACAAACAAACAAACAAACAAACAAAAAAACAACCCAAGGTGTTGGGCCAAGCCATTGGTGAAATTGAGGAAATTATGAGCACATATCCTAAAAAATAAAAATAAAAATAATTATTTCAAAAGTAATCAAAGCTCTTGAACCCTTCTTAATATTTGAAATACAGTACTTAGGAAATTCAATGCTAATGAAAAAAACAGAAGAGAACAATAACTATTGCTCCTTCCTTTTCTCCATTAATCTCAAATGGGGTTGTTCTTCCTCAGGTGCAGGACTTTTCATTTTCCATAGTTGAATTCCACGAGGTTCCTTTCAGCCTGTTTTTTGAGCCTGTCATCATGACCCTCTGTCCAATTCTTCCAGTTATGTGTCATCAGCTAACTTGCTGAAGGTGGGCTCTGCCCCATAATGCACATCATTACTGAATTTCTCACATTTCTGATGGCCTTTACTAGGTCTTGCCTGAATTGAGGTAAGTTGTGTAGCCAGTGGTGTAAATTGAGGTTTCCAGAGCTTACCTAATTCTGGTCTGTTCAAAATAAACCTGATACATCTGCTGCCTGACAAGAAACACCTCTGAAAGGAGGTTATTCCTCTTTTTATTTTGTACTAGAGCAGTGGATGGAGTTTCTGTGCACTGTCATGTCCTCATAGCTGTAGATGTGATTTGTAATGTGTCTGAGGCATGGATCTGCATCATTTTTATAGCATCATAAAATCAGCTAGGTTGGAAAAGAGCTTTAAGATCAGCAAGTCCAACCATTACCCAAGGACTGCCAAGACCACCACTAAATCATGTCACTAAGGGCCTCATCTACACAATTTTTGAGCACTTTCAGGGACAGTGATTCCACCACTTCCCTGGGGAGCCTGTTCCCAGGGAACAGGGATCACCCTCTAAGTGGAGTAATTTTTCCTAGTATCCAGTCTAAACCACCCCTGTCACAGCTTGGGGCTGTTACCTCTTGCTCTATCACTTGTTACTTGGGGGACCAGCCACCTCATTGCTCCATCCTTCTTTCAGGTAGTTGTGGAGAATGAAACTAAAACCAATGAATATAAACCAGCAATTCACAGAATCACACAGAATCGCAGAATAGTAAGGGCCGGAAAGGACCTCAAGATCATCCATGATTATTCCTGCATTTTTATCCCATCCTTAGCTGAAAGAGAAGATTCCTGTGTAAGAAGTTTATAAGAATTTATGTGCAATAATGTGCTTTCAAGAAGAGCTGCCTGTTGTGGCAGCTTCTACACCTGTAGCATGCATTTCCATGAGATTGCTCTCTGTGGTTTCAGATAAAATTCAGAAGCTGAAGTTGAAATTGGTCAGAAATCTGAAGTTGATAGTGTGATGGGGTGTTGTTCATCTGGAAGTGGAGAAAGGCTGAAAATACAACTAGAAACAAGGAACAATGCCGGCTGGAAAAGCAGAGCTTGGCAACTGGATGGGAAGAGTTAACAAATGAGGAGCACAGAAGCTGCTTGTTTCAGTGATCATCACAACTTTAATGCATGTTGTAATGCAGTCCTTTCAAATAGCTTCCCTTAGAGCATCACTGGGTGAGGGGAGTTTGTGAAGGGCACCAAATAGTGCCAATGGCCAGTGCTGTATATAAAAGCTGTGTCCAAGGGTGGTGTTATTCTAGTATTCTTGCCTCATCCATTGGCCAGGATGCCACAATATTGAAATGAGGAGGATAAATTTGGGAGTTTTTTTAATGGTTTTGGTGGTTTGGTATACAAAGATTGGAGGTAGCACAGACAACAACGTAGTAAGGAGCATTCTTGTTTATTTTATATTTCTGGATTGTTCATTCTTTGTTCATCTAAGGGGAAGAAATATGTTTGTGTAGCTAACATGCAGATAGGTTGCTTATAAAACTGTGAGTTTTGACAGTGATGTAAATGAAAGTTCTTTTCTGTAAAGTAGAGACAGCAAGAGTTCAAAGCTGTGTATTGCAGTCTACCAATCCGTTACATTTAGGAAGGTGAGATTTATCCAATTATCTCTTCTGTTGATTTTCCCTTCCCACCTTGTACAGTTGCAAAAATATCATTTGTCATAGGGCATTTATTTATTAGGAATTTCTAAGTGGCCACAAGCAGTTGATTGTATGACTTCGTGATGAGTAAGGGGAAAAGGGCAAATAAATGACATATCTCGTAATTTGAGATGTATGTAAGTTAATGTTGCAGCCAGAAACAACTGAACCCTAGAAGGAGAAACTGCGATAATATTTCATCTCTTGTATTCTGTTTAGACTTTGTCCTGATGTTCTTAACAGCCCTTCTTCATACCCTAGATGAGATGCATGTAGATATTTATTACTGAGACCTGAATTAGTTTTATTGGAGTTTTCCATTGTATTTTTCCCTTTATTGCATCTTTTTTTATATTGTTGACTTTGTAATTGGTTGGTGGCTTTTGGTCTTAATTGTCATAGCTGTACCTCATCTGGCATATGTCTATTTATTCTACATGCTGTGTGGTAAAAATCTTACTCCTTTGAGGTTGGTGGCTAGATTGCTATACTGATCATATTACTGTCATTTTTGTTTTACACAGTGGCTCAAAACTCTTTTCTCAGTAGTTATCTCAGTAGTTATCTCAGTAGTTATGTGTCCTAATTTCTATGTGTGTTTCAAGGAAAAGAATTTCTAACTGCTGCCTTTAAGTAAATAATTTACGATGACCTTGAGGTCCTTTCCAACCCTAACTATTCTATGATTCTATGATTATTTTTCTTCTGAAGGCTGACTGCTGCAGATCTTTTTCTTCATTCTCCTTTTTCTTTGGAAACATTTTCCACCTGGTATATTTAATTTATAATATTTGTATATGTCTCAAATAGATCACTGTTTTTTTTATTTGTTTGTTTGGTTTTGGTTTTGGTTTTTTTTTGGAAAAATACATTAAAAATTTAGAATTTAAACAAATAATTTAAAGGATAATATGGGAACAGGGAACTCAGTCTTCTGCCATTCATGCAATAGATAAACTAAAATATCCTCACCTGTGTTCCTTAGATGAAATTAAAGATGCGTAAAAGTAGCAATAAACCTTTTCTGTGACATTGTTAATTAATTAGATTTCAATTTTGATTTGGAAGAACTAAAGCTAATCCTTTTGTCCTAGACCTTGTAATGTTTCAAAGCCTTATCAACTGATTGTACTCCAGAGGGGTTAAAATAGTACTAGCTTGCCTCATTATCTGCACTTGAAAATCTTCAGCTTGCTGTGCAAATCTATATTAAAGCCTTTTTAATGCGTCCAGTTGAAAGAAGCATAATTCTACCTTCAAGCATTTATTAACGCTAATAAATTTTTCTTAACTTTTGTACGTTCACCTGGTTGTATTTTTCGTTGTAATAAAATCCTGTTATTAAATTAAAACAAATGTATACAGACATTCTTGCCATCTAAACACTTTCTATCCAGTAGCATATAACCTTGATTCTTCTTGTGTAACGAGGGACATGAAGATAATTTTGGTAATAGGGAGTTTAGATGAATGTGTCAGTGGTGATGAGATTACGCAAATTTTATAAACTCCTTGCAGAAAAAGTTTCTCCACTGAATGAGATTTATAGATACTGCATGCAAAGAATATCTGAGGACACTGACACTTTTTTTGTCTTTAAAAAGATGATTTTACACAAGTGGTAAAATCGCTTGGAAAAGTGATCACCCCTCAGTGGTGAAACCTTTCTGGTTTGTGTAGCCCTGCATTAGTGAATTATTATGTCTTTGTGCCTTTCTGCTTGCCACCTTCTAGGTAGTTTTTCCTTAAAGTTAAGGGAAAGAAATCTTGTTAAGCAGCTTGTCTAAGTAAGAAAGGTGGGGAGGAAAATATATTTAATATTCAAATAGTTGAAAGTTGCTGATTCCTGTTTATTGATAGAACACTACCTGAAGTAGGTGGTATGATGACTATGGCTAATACCTGTGGGCTTGTTTGCCTGAAGAAACTAATAAGCTGTAAATTACAGTGTACCTTTACAGCTCATTAGTACTTTTGCGTGAATTCCCGGTAGGAATGCTTTCTGTACAAGTTGAAAATTGTTTCTGTGAGGTAGCTTGCTTTTTTTTTTTTGGAAGGAGTTTTCCTACTTAATCTGCAAAAAATGCAACTACACTGGGTTTTTCTGCAGGTATTCTGTAAATCCATGCCTTAACTTTTCATTAATTTGTCTGTGTAGCCATGCCTAAGGTTATCTAATGTTTCTGGATCCTTATTGCTTGTACTTCATGTTCTTCATGGTGTGTCTACAAGGACAGCCTGAAATGATAGCTGCACTTGGATAAGACAGGAAAAAATATGGTTAGTAAGTAAATGGTGTGTTTCTTGTCCTCTGCCTGATTGTTCGATTCTCATGTTAGCAGAGCTCAGAATTCAAGCCTGGAAGGAAGAGGGAGGTCATGTTTATGATCTTAGTCATGCTCTAGGGAGCTGCAGTCTAGTTTGGGAAATTTCTTGTTCAATTCAGGTAAGAATAGTTGTCATGTAGTCAGTTGGAGTTACAATGGGATAGTGTTTTTTCTTGAGTTAGAAATGGTTTCCGAAGCCATTGGAAACTGTCTTTACAGTAGAGGAGATTAACTTCTTAACTGTGTTTAGCATATTTTCTGGTTCTATTTTTCTTTATTATTGTGAAGTCAGTATAGTTTTAGGAGGGTGAAGCTGGATTTTATTCCCCCTTTAAGGATATTGTTGATGAGGAATCTTTTCATATATTGTGGCTTCTTACTTGTATGCAAACAAATTTCCACAAGTTCAAAAAAATTGTTGTTCCTTAAGGACTAAGTAGCAGAAAGAAGCATGCAGTGCCCTCTGAGATTAGGTTCTGGCCTTTATGAATCTGCTGACAGCAGTTAAGAAAGCTTGTCAGAAAAGTTGATCATAGCAACAGCTGTTCTGTATTTACTATGCCTGATCTGGCAGCATTGATGTATGTGAGTGTAATGAAATATTGCTGTGTCAGGAGTAGGTGCCAGTAGGCATCGATTCCTGCAGATCTCAGATAGTCTTGCACACTTCCAGAGACAGAGGCTATCTCACTCTGAGGAACTTGTACAGGCCTTGCTGAGAAGGAAAGTGAGGGAAATAAACCCCCAGGTTCCATCAAGATTGTGCCTTTCAGTGAGGACAAGATAAGAGAAGAGCTCATTTTAGCAGATTTTTGAGTTTGATTTGGAATTAGTAGAAAGAATAGGGACTGAGAAGATACTTCAGATTTTCTGCTGCCTGACCTAGAGGGCTAGGCTACTACTTTCCATGGTTTCAAAATACAGCTGCTATGAAGAGAAGAAGGAGTAGAGAAAGTATCAATGTATTGGACAGTGCCGCTTTACAGCACTGTCTTATATGTCTTGCAGAAAATCCAGTCTGTCCAGACTAGACAAAATAGGCAAGGGGATTTGTTTAGAGCAGCTGATTTTTAAGGTGATATTAGAGTTGTGGTGTGATTGTGAGATTATGTTGCCAGTGTTCGCTGTAGTTATCCTGGGAGCTGTCATATCCTCATTAGAGAAAAATGAACAGTTAATCTCTAAATCTAGCAGGTGCATTACTGCAATACATGCTATACTCAGAGAGGTGCTGGTTATACTATGAAGCTACAGCTTTTCTTTTTTGGCACTGAATGTCTCATTTCCAAATTAGAGGTGTACTTTTGTGAAAAACTGCCTCTAAGTATTGTCCTCTCGCAGGGCAAGGAACTTCTGTATTCCATGTTTCAGAGATGGCTTACCTTTTGCACGTGTGCCAGAAAGTAGGCTTGGAGTACTTGGCTCCCTTGTCAATGCAGAAATGCAGCTGCTGGCAGCACTTACTTGCACTACACCTGTTCAGCAGAAGGGATAGAAAGAATATTAGGATATTTTAAGTAGTGAAAGCAACAGTAGAATTTTCTTTAGTGCATGACAGATGGAATGTGCAGTATGGTTGTAAGAAGCAGCTTGAGTGGAATGAAATGGTATGCATCATAAATTTTTTGTCGGTGCTGTGACCTACTTAGCAGATATCTCGCTAAGATGGTTCCTTTCCTGCTAGTGGAAGTGAGGTGCTAGAGTTCCAAGACTGATACACTACATGAAATTGCAGCTTATTTCCACCACATGTTTAAACACTAAGAAATCCTGTCAGGTGGTTCAAGATAGCGAACTTTGCTGAAGACACCAAATTAATCACATCAGACAATTCCAAAGAGGGCAGTAGGGATCATGGTGTTTATAATATATTATAGTGTTTGACCCTTCCTTAATCTGTGTGTCAGATGGGAATTCAGGAGCAAGACTGACTGGTGGTAGAGGAGTAAGTACATACCCCCTACCTGCAGGATGAAGTCAAGCTGCTCATATTTCTGATCTCCGTTGCTGTAGCAGAGCTGTTTTACCTGATCCTGTTAGAAAAGAGCTTTAAAAAGTTTTCATGTTCTTTTCTTCCTCCTGCAAAAAAGGCCTGCTATTTTTCTCTGGCATGTAGATAGCATGTAGGCACGTTTGAATGGACAGTGTTCTAAGGAGTGTTTCTCCTTGTATGTATTTTGTAAGTTATCATGTTTTATTTCATGACCATTAGAAATAGAAGTTCAAAATTCTCATTTGTTTTGGGAATGGATTTGTAGATGTCTGCTTGTGGATTCATACTTCTTTTCAGAAATAATTATTTAAGTTGTTTAATATCAGGAAGTCCTGGAAAGCATGGAGTGGGATAAGGAAAAATGAACATTTCTGGTGGTATAAAAATCAAGTGAGCTCCCCCACTTCAATTCAAATTCTTTTTTTTTTTTTTTTTTTTTTAAATTATATAAGATTGTTAGAGCATAAGGACAGGTGTGAAAAATAGGAATTATTAATGGGATATGCACTCATACTGTTATTGCATGAGTTACATTTTAATGCAGTATATATCAGTTACTATTTTTCCTGGTTTTTCTGTCCTCGTTAGGAGTCAACAGTCAACTGAATATGGTAATCCTTTGGAAGGATATTGTACAATCAGGTAGCTCTGTTGGCATTTTGCTCTCAGAGGAGTAAAAATAACTTGTGTTTTGTGTCTTAACTAGGTAGTGTTATTTTGACTATGAAAGCACAACACAGAGACACCAAATGCAGCAGGTGACTTCTACAACGTATGGTTAACGTTTCATGAATTATTTACATAGAACTTCTGTCCATCCTACATCTGAAAATAATTACAGAATCTAATGAATGGTCATGAGATGAAAGAGTGGATTTATTTTGTTTATTTTTTTTTTCTTTTGTGTTTTTTATTTAGGAAGATATGAGAATGTGACTGGAAATGTTATTTGTTAAACGTGTGTAAGTGTTCAAGTTTAAAACAATGAGAATTAATAAAAGTTGAAAAAATCTAAAGAGACATCTCAGAAAGCTTGATTAGGAAGGCTATGAAATATTACTGGCACATTTTTAGTGGTGTTTAACAATTTCTGCTAGAATAAAAGGAAAGTTGGAAGAGATGAGAGAAAGTTATGAGTGCCGTAAATCAGCCTCAGCTACTTGGTGGTTGAAAAGAGATGATGAAAGTGGGGGAATAAATATGTAAATCATAGAATCATAGAATCGTTAGGGTTGGAAAGGACCTGAAGATCATCTAGTTCCAACCCCCCTGCCATGAATATTGATGATGTGCTCATAACTTAGTTTGGTTACTGATTTCTCACTTCTAAGAAACAGAATACTGCAAATAAAAATGTATGGAAAATACTGAATAAAAGGAAGTTTGTCTGATGGACAGACACCAGTCTGTAGCTTGCTTGAATTTAGTCCAGGTATGTGGATGCATTTCTTAACATGAAGGGTGTTTGCAAAAGGCATTACAAAATCTGATCTACAGCTGAGAGGCACCAATGAGTACAACTGCACTCAAGCAGCCACACAAAAGTAACTCATAGAATGGGCTTGTGTCTTTGCTTAGGAGAGTGGAAGAACAGGCTGGAGTGTAGAGTTGAAGGCCTTAGCAAACACCACACACAAAAAGAGAAATATTTTTAGCGGAACATGACACCCTCACTGCGTCATTCGTGGAGGACATACTTGCAGGTTTTACAGATACAATCACAATTACTGAAGTTTTAAAAATGTAAGTTGTCTTGCCTCAAAGTTGCTTGTTCGAAACATTTTTTATAGTCAATAGCCTTTACCAAGCACATCGCACAACTATCTGAAGTATCTGCCTTGAGTTTCTTCTGAACAATGTCCACTGAGGTGCCATGTATGTGTTGAAGTAGAAATTTTGAGAAGTTTCAAAGACAATGTTTTAACATTTACGTTGTGATAACGAAAGCTCATTAATAAATTAATTTTGTTTCTGCGTAAGATGTCAGGATTTTATTAAGTGCCACTGCTTGGGTGAAAATACTTCAATTTTTTGTCAGTTTGAGTTATTTTGGTTTTTGGTTTGTGGTTCGGTTCGAGTGTTTTTTTGTAGTTTTTTTTTGCGGGTATTTTTTTTTTTTTTAATTTATTTTGGTTTGTTTTTTGTTGTTGTTTGTTTTATTAATGTGGCATATTAGAATTGTACTGCACAGTGGGAGCTTCTGATAAACAATGTAATAAATCACAGAATGCAATGTTTACTTCTTACCCTTTTGTTTATTTGTTTTGGTAGTGGAAATCGAATGCATGTCTCTTCGTTGCAGCCATACACGGACACCTCTAATATTGTGGTGTAAAGACTTGATTTTTTCCCTGAAATGCTTCAGCAGCCAATGACAGAAGCAAGGTGTCTTGTTGCATTGTTAGGAAAAGAAAGTGTTACAGCTAAAGAGATGCCTTGAAAAAGGATAAAAATGAATTCTGGAATGGCGTTTCTCTGAAGCATCAAAAGACTGGCTCTACCAGGTCGCAGTGTTTCTTTGTATGTGATACTGCCTGAAGTATTCTTGGCACCAGCAGTATGCAAAGGATACTCTTTGATTCTTGCCAGCTAAACAAAAATGTAAAATTATTAGGGCAAATTCACTTCCAGAATACTGTATTTTTACTTGTATTTGGAAGCTTGTCTATGGAAGAGCCCTTAGAAGTGTACTGTAGTTGTGTCTGATGTGTAAGGCTTTTTTTATAATTCTTGAGCATGAAGCTGTCAAAAGGCAGTTGAACATTGCTTTTGTCCTGTTGTATTCAAACAGGTATGACTGCAATCAGTGCAAAATGTGAGGTGAGATTGTTCTTGTATAGCATTATCCTGTCTTTTACAGTATCTAGACAAATCCAGTAGATAGTGTGGGAATAGATGAATTCCTGATGAGTGTTTTTTATTTGGTGAAGTCTGTCAAAATAGGCTAATGTGGGAGGTTGCCCCATGTGTTGATCATGTATGGGTTTTTTCTATTCACCTACTTACCAGAGTAAGGTAGTCTTTTAGGGACGCTGCTTGTATTCTCTGTTGGAAGAAATTGGTCTTTACTCACTTCCTCTTATTATACAAGGTAATTCATAGGCTGAGGAAGCAAAGTGCAAAAACAGCTACATGGGCAAAGGCAGATGATAATTTACTTAATTGTGTGTATCTCAGAAATTCGTCTTTATGACCCTTATTTCTACTCAGTCACAGCTCCTAAGTAATACTCCTGGTTTTTTTCTCTCCTTTCTAAGCATGTGAAATGAGCAGATATGAAAGTAAAAGTTTGATTCGTTTAGAGAAAGAGATAAGAGCATACAAAGTGGTACCCAAGAAAATTGCTTAGAAAAGTAACAGGATTTTTTCCATGCATTCATTACTTGTATAAATAATATTTCACTAGTACTGCGGTAGGTGACTTTGTAGACTACTCAGGTGAATTTGCTGCTTAGTGATTGATGCAGTGTATTTGCTTTTGATTTAAAGTCTTAAGTGGGTCAGTTGTGGGGATAAGTAATTAGTGTGTAAGTCTGATTCAGGATAATCTGCCTGATTATCCTGCAAAGTATGCTAAGTAAGTAGCTTATTTGAGTATAAAATTTCACTTCAGCAATATGGAACAAACATTTGAAATAGCTACTTGTGCTTATGTACCTTCATTCTCCAAATTGCTGGAAAACTTCCCATTCCTAACAGGTCCCAAAGATCTTTGATTTTACTTCGCAAATAGACATTTGCTTGCCAGTTTCAACCCAATGTATGATGAAGGTAAATACTGACACAGTGTAGCTCGGGTACACAAAAATCAGATGCCTTTAAAGAGTGGGAGCTGTGCTTTGAAATTTTATGAAAGCGTATATTGTAAGTTATAACTCAGTGCCAGTAGGCTACTTCAGGTCTGTACAATTTCTAAGGGTGTTCTTCAAATGTAGACTTTGTCTTGATAAATATTCATAGAATCATAGAATAGTAAGGGCTGGAAAGGACCTCAAGATCATCGAGTTCCAACCCCCCTGCCATGGGCAGGGACACCTCCCACTAAACCATGCCATCCAAGGCTATGTCCAACGCCACCTTGAACGGCGCCAGGGATGAAGCATCCACAACCTCCCTGGGCAGCCCATTCCAGGGCCTCACCACCCTCACAGTAAAGAATTTCTTCCTCATATTAAACAAGTAGTAACAAACTGGAAGGAAGACTCAAAAGCAGCTGCTTAAATTTTGTGAGGATCTGGATAGTGGTAGGGAGGCAAAGTAGTTGATGCTTTCCATGGTAGTGTGGATTCATACCTTTTAAAGATGCAGCTGAATGATCTCTGCCAGCAACAGTTTCTTCCTGAAATTGTAATAGTATGTCTGAAGAGCAAATATTTCCTGAAGCTTCTTTGCTTCAAGTGAAAATTGTGCCTGGTGTCTGGCAGGTTCAAAATATGAGAGAGGGGAGTCCTTCGTTAAGAGGACGTTTCTTAATGTCATTATCCCTTCCTTAATGTCTTCTGATAACAAACTTGAGAAGGTTTAAGCACTGGGTTATGTCTCTTGAGAAAAAATTCATATAAATATCTGAATGTGAAATTCAAGTTTAGATTTTCTTTGGAGGAAATGGTAAAATTATTATGAGTCTATAATCTTAGGTAAACTTTGATGAGGATTGGTTCAAAGTGCCTGTGCTGTAGAATGAGTCTCTGTTAGTTGTCTTGTAAAAAATAAACAACTGCAATATGGGTTTGAGATTAAATTATCAGTTAGCACTGTTTTAAATACTGTTTTACATCTAGTTCTAGATTTTTTTATTTTTTTTTTTTGGTCTGGTTGGTTGGAATTAATGACATCTGAGGCAAAAATCCAAAATATAAGAACATGAGGTTTCTGTATTTTCTTTCACTTCTCTATTTTTTTCCATTTGCTTCAATTCACATTCACTTTCTTTTCCATGTTTTTAAAATCCACTGTTAGAAAGTATATAACTGTGTATATTCTTTGAATTCTACTGTGGCTGAGTATGAGGTACAACAAAGATAATTTTTTCTTTTCTTGATAAAGTGAAATTTTTAGTGTGGGGAGAAAAATTCCTTCGTACCTCCCTGCACTATTTACTACACATTTTCCATTCATGGTTGCTAGTTTTCAATATTTGCTGCACAGGTTAGCTGGATTACAATACCTTACATATGCTGAACTGGTTGCAGGGTTTGTTCTTGCTTGGACATACTTTCTGCTATATAGTGTGGTATGGTGTTTTGTTTGTGGTTTGGGTTTTTTGGGGAGTTTATTTGGTGGGGGTTTTTTTGTGTTTTTGTAATTTTGGTTTGGTTTTGTCTGTGTTTTTTGTCCATTTTTTTTTTTTTTTTTTTATATTTGTAACACTGTGGAGGTAGAAGTAGTGGCCAGAGGGATAAAATAAATTTACTACATTTGGAGGAACAATGTATAGAAAAGGTTTTGAGATGGCAGTACAAGAAATAGAACAATAAAAATATATGCAAGGAAGGTGGGAATAAAATATGTGAAATTAATGCTTTTTATATGATTTAACTCTGATAATACTGAAAAGGCTAGTTTATCAACTATTATTCTAGTTGTCAAATGTTAAAACATAGCACAGCAGAAGGGGCAGAGTAGGGAGAAGAGTGTGTGTATCTTGAGAAGATGGTACTCAAACTGCTGCTCATACTCCCAAAATTGCATCTTCCTTCTTGAGGTTATCCCTTTGTGAAGTTTCCTTGTGCAGTGTAGGTGCTCTGGATGCCAATACACTGAGTGTTAAACATGCAGAGCAAGCCCTGCTTAACCCTGCACAGCTGCTTTGTATGCAGGGCTGTTACACATAATGCCTGTGTTTCTTCTTGTGGGTGAGTTACTTTGAGTTTAGTGGTGACATAGGTACATTTTTTGCTCTGATTGTTACATGCAGGTTTAAAATCAGTGCTTGTTAAATTTGACTTCAGATACATTGTTTTACATGTTTTTCTCAGCACATTTTCTTGCTTTCTTATGTTTGACATACATGTGAACCAGCTGTAACCATCTGCAGGTTGAAAACCCTTATGCATGTTGTCAGTTGTATTGTGGAATAATCTAAAGGTATATCCTCATGTAGGTATTTTTTTGTTTCTGGACACATTTCATTTAGCTTATATATTAAAGGCATAACAGTTGCGTATTTGGTAGCCTCAATAGTTATCGTCATGAATTCTGAAGCATTTTGAAGTATTTGGTTACTTTTCAGCTTGATTTTTGGTATACTAAAAGTGCGAGTGAAACAGTATTCTAATATATTCTTAAGTACAGATACAACTTCTCAAATGACTGTTTTTGTCTAAGCTTGACTGAATGATTGCCATTTAGTTCTGCATTTACAGGCTCCTTTGTTTAAAAGCAGCAAGATATTCAGTTCCTCACTTGCATTACTGTGTTGTATAGTCTTGCAGTTCTGAGTATGGTTAAAGAAGTAATGAAATTAAAATAATGTTATAAAACTGCATTTATTAATTAATGATGGTTGCATTTCATAGGTCTGAAATGTACAGAACTAAAATCTAGTACATGCATGTTCTTTTACAATTACTTTTTGTCTATTAAGATTATTATTTTGTTTTAATAGAGACTCACAGGACAGCAGCAGGAAATAAACAATTTAATATGGAGAAAAATTGCTGTGGATGAGGAAAATGCCCATTTGAAGAATGAATTCAGTAACTTGAACCAGAAATTTAAAGATAAAAGCCAAGAACTTAAGGTATATTGACTTGTACATAGTTTCCTAAGACTGTAGCTTTGAAGTAGTTCTTTAAGCAATGTCAGCCTTTGCGGCACAGAAAGTGACAAGCTTGGAGAAAAAATTGCCTTAGGCCTTGCTATACCTTACCATTTTCTCACACACCATCTCCGAGGAAGATGCTTTAAAGCCAAGAATCCAAGCTTTGTAACTTTCAGATAAATAGTTAATGATGGAAATGAAGCAAAGAAAGTAGGAGTGTGAAGATGTGGCTTCTTGTAATTAGATTCTGATGGGACTGGCATTATTAATTGATAAAGCTGAGGTCTGGGAGGATATATCTGTGTGGGTCTCAAAAATAGCTGGGGACAGCATCAAAGGCAGCTTGATCAATTAATGGCCTCTTTGCAAATGCGTGCTCATCAAAGCTGTCATCCAGCTAAAAAATATGACCCTTCCACCTGCATGAAAGAGGCCAATAAAAGTACACAGGTGACCTTGGCCATCAAACATAGAAGAAGCTGCTGTGAGGGTAAAACTGCACAGTTTATATTTGCTGATTAGTTCTCACTTTTTTGTTTATCGGCCCTTGTGGTACTGTTCTACAGGACACTGAGGAGTGTGCACAGAAGAAGGAAGAGCAAAACAGACTGGTTATAAAAAATCTGGAGGCGGAAAATCAGGGATTAAATACATGCTGTGCTGACCTGCTAAATAACCTGGAGAAACTGAGGAAGCAGGAGGCACAATGGAAAACAGAAAAATCTGGCCATGATGCCAGAATAAAGGTACGAAGTGGAATGAATGGATTCATGGATGTTATTTCAGAATTAACTTCTCTAGACATTTGCACTACGAGTTATTTTCTTTAAATAACAAGTTATATATTCAAATCTACCAGTGGGGACTTGCATTCATTTACATTCCTTCGCTTAAGACCCACAGCTTTTTAAAAATTGATGTTGCAAAGCTGGAATCTGACTTCAAATAGTCATCTTAAAATATAATCATTAAAAAATAGAAGATACTGTATTTTAAGACTAAACATATATATGTGAAATAATAAAAGTTTAGAAGTATTATCACTCACATTTTTATTCTCCGTGTGTAATTTACTTACCTATAATTTGATTGCAGCAGACTTCATATCTGTTGTTTTGGAAGAACACTTTAAAACTTCAGCTGCAATTTTGAATAAATTGTGTCCTAGCCTCCAGAGGGCTTCACTCTGTGAGAGACCTTACTGTTGTGTATAATATATTAAAAAGTTATTTTCACTGTTTATGATAAAATGAAAAATTAAGTAATTGAATATAGGGTACAGAATATTGCATGGTTTTTTAAATTATATTTTATCTTGTTTGCTGGTGAAAATTGGTAAGTTCTTTAATTCCTGTAAGAAATAGCCACAAACATGTTTAATCAAGTGCTTGATGGCTGCTTATGTGCAAGTCTAGTTTGTTTGCAGGTTCTCTTTATTTGCATGGCTAATGAACGCTTAAAATTCTGTGCTCTTCTTCAATATTGAAGTATGCGAATTTCTGGTGTATTCAGTGTAGTAACCATTTAATCAACATCTTGCCCAAAAGCATATTTTTTCCTTCGCTAGCAATTCAGTGGTTTTGGTGACTATTCTAATTGTTGTGCTGATGGAAACCCTTTGTAACAGCTTCATTCAAATCTGTTAAAATGGGGAGTAAAGTTCTTGCAAATTGAGGCCTTTGGAGTGATTATGATGAAAGGATTATAGGATTCCCAGGACAACAACTGGTTTGTTGGTACTTGGGATAGAAAATCTAGTGTTTACTAAACTGATTTAATAAGTTTCACGTGGTTAAATGTATTGCTAGTAATATTGAATAAATTACTGAAAATCACTGTTACCCACACCTTCAATGAAAACAGAATAATATTTAGTGTATCCATCTTCCTGGTTGCTGGGTCATGCTGAAGAGAGAAAGGTGCATCACAGCCATATAATTCCAGAGGTGGAAATAAAAAGCATTGGTGTTTCAGAGTGGGATCACAAGCAGGTCAAGGTGATATCTAGAGCATGACAGAGGTAACTTCTTCATATGGGTATTCCCTGAAATAACTAGGAATGACACACAGTTGGATCTGCTATTCCCCAACGGTGATTTAGGAGATAATAATTAATGGCTGCCTTGGCTATAGTGACCATAAAATTGTGAAAGCCAGGATCTTCAGAAGGTGAAGGAAGGAGAGTAGCAAAATACGGACCTAGAATTAATGAGATTGCTCATGGAACTGGTAGGTGGAATCCCATGAGAAGCAGCACTGAATGGTAAGAACAGTCAGGAAAATTATGAAGTCTTTGAGGACGGCTTTTTCCAAATCCAAGTGTGGTCCACCTTGAGAAGTGGGTGTATCAGGAGGCCTGGTTACCAAACAAAATTAATCACAAAACTCTAGTGTAGGGCACGGGTGGAGAGCGGTATTCAGGAAGTAGAAACAGTGAAAGCTACAAAGGAGGAGTTCAAAAGCATTATTTTGGCACTCAGCAGTGGAATTAACCCACCTACATTTGAGACTTGCAAGTGATGGCAGCTGTATCAAGAGTTTGTTACACTACTTTACTAGTAAAAGGCAGAACAAAGAAAACTTTCTTTTCTTCTTCCTCCTCTACACTTGACTTCCTTTTCCTTCTTTTCCCTTCTACATTCCCTTCCCCTTTCTCCTTCCTCTTCTTCTTCCTCTTCCTTCTCACTTCCTTTTTCCTTTTGCTTGTTTTTCCACCATTTGTTCTATGATGTGAGACAAGTGACTATCTTTGTTAGTGGAAACAATTAGCTGAAGTTGATTATCTTGCAAGGCTATTGCAAAGATTGAGAAGCAATTAAAAATATTATTTGCAAGTGGGAAATGTTAAATCTGACTGACAGGAAGTAATAATAGTGTCTCATTTTTTATAAACATTTTGTAAAATAATGATTTGGAAAAACCACACAAACTTCATTTTAGTACATCCCTGTTTTTACATACATTTCTGTAAATATTTGCGTGAAAATTTAAATAGTAGTTTGAATAAATTTCTCCCTCTGTTCCTGGCATTCCCCATTACCATTTTTCAACACTCAAGAATCAATATTGGATGCTATATTGGCTTTAATAGGATGCTTATAAATAATAAAGAATAATAATTTCCTTATGTACAGAGGCCAAATACGATATCACAGAATCATAGAATCATAGAATAGTAAGGGTTGGAAAGGACGTTAAGATCATCTAGTTCTAACCCCCCTGCCTTGGGCAGGGACACCTCCCACTAAACCATGCCACCCAAGGCTATGTCCAGCCCCGCCTTGAGCACCGCCAGCGATGGAGCATTGACAGCTTCCCTGGGCAACGCATTCCAGTGCCTCACCACCCTCACAGTAAAGAATTTCTTCCTCATATCCAATCTAAACTTCCCCTGTTTAAGTTTGAAACCGTTACCCCTTGTCCTCTCACCACAGTCCCTAATGAAGAGTCCCTCCCCAGCATCCCTATAGGCCCCCTTGAGGTACTGGAAGGCTGCTATGAGGTCTCCACGCAGCCTTCTCTTCTCCACACTAAACAGCCCCAACTTTCTCAGCCTATCTTCATACGGGAGGTACTCCAGACGCCTGATCATCCTTGTGGCCCTCCTCTGCACTTGTTCCAACAGTTCCATGTCCTTTTTATGTTGAGGACACCAGAACTGCACACAATACTCCAAGTGAGGTCTCATGAGAGCAGAGTAAAGGGGCAGGATCACCTCCTCTGACCTGCTGGTCACACTCCTTTTGATGCAGCCCAGAATACGGTTGGCTTTCTGGGCTGCAAGCGCACACTGCCGGCTCATGTTCATTTTCTCATTGACCAGCACCCCCAAGTCCTTCTCCGCAGGGCTGCTCTGAATCTCCTCCCCGCCCAATCTGTAGCTGTGCCTGGCATTGCTCTGACCCAGGTGTAGGACCTTGCACTTGGCATGGTTAAACTTCATCAGGTTGGCATCAGCCCACCTCACAAGCGTGTCAAGGTCCCTCTGGATGGCATCCCTTCCCTCCAGCATATCAACTGAACCACACAGCTCGGTGTCATCGGCAAACTTGCTGAGGGCACACTCAATCCCACTGTCCATGTCACCGACAAAGATGTTGAACAAGACCAGTCCCAACACCGATTCCTGAGGGACACCACTCGTTACTGGTCTCCAGCTGGACATTGAGCACAACTCTTTGCATGCGGCCATCCAGCCAGTTCTTTATCCACCAAGTGGTCCACCTATCAAATTGATGTCTCTCCAACTTAGAGAGAAGGATGTCATGTGAGACAGTGTCAAACGCTTTGCACAAGTCCAGGTAGATGACTTCAGCTGCTCTACCCCTGTCCATCAGTTCTGTAACCCCCTCATAGATGGCCACCAGATTGGTCAGGGAGGATTTCCCCTTAGTGAAGCCATGCTGGCTGTTACCAACCACCACGTTGTTTTTCATGCGCCTTAGCATGCCTTCCAGGAGAATCCACTCCAAGATTTTGCCAGGCACAGAGGTGTGTCTGACTGGTCTGTAGTTCCCTGGCTCATCCATTTTCCCCTTCTTGAAAATGGGGGTTATATTTCCCTTTTTCCAGTCATCGGGAACTTCACCTGCCTGCCATGATTTTTCAAATATGATGGACAGTGGCTTAGCAACTTCATTTGCCAGCTCCTTCAGGACCCACGGATGGATTTCATCCGGTCCCATGGACTTGTATACATTCAGGTTCCTAAGATGGTCTTGAACCTGATCCTCTCCTACAGTGAGCCCAAGGTCTTCATTCTCACTGTCCCTGCGTCTGCCTTCCAAGACTTGGGTGGTGTGGTTAGAGCATTTGCCGGTAAAGCCTGAGGCAAAGAAGTCATTAAGAACCTCAGCCTTCTCCAAATCCAGGGTAGCCAGTTCTCCCGATAGCTTCTGGAGAGGGCCCACGGTGTCCCTAACCTGTCTCTTATTGGCAATGTACCTATAAAATCCCTTCCTGTTATCCTTAACATCCCTAGCCAAGTTGAATTCTAAGTGGGCCTTAGCTTTCCTAACCTGCTCCCTAGGTTCCCGGACAACATCCCTGTATTCTTCCCAGGCCGCCTGACCTTGCTTCCACCTTTTATAAGCCTCTTTTTTCCTTTGAATTTTGCTCAGCAGCTCCTTATCCATCCAAGGAGGTCTCCTGGCCCTCCTGCTAAACTTCCTTCTAGTTGGGATGCATTGCTCCTGAGCTTGTAGCAGGTGATCCTTGAATATCAACCAACAGTCTTGGGCCCCCCTGCCCTCTAGGGCTGTATCCCATGGAACCTTACTGAGCAGGTTCCTGAAGAGGCCAAAGTCTGCTCTCTTGAAGTCCAGGGCAGTGAGCTTGCTGCATGCTCTTCTCACTGTCCTGAGGATCTCAAACTCAACCATCTCATGATCGCTGCAATCAAGGCTGCCCTGGAGCAGTCACATTTCCAACCAGCCCTTCCCTGTTGGTGAGGACGAGGTCAAGCATGGCACCTCTCCTTGTTGGGTCCTCTATTACTTGCAGAAGAAAGTTCTCTTCCACACAATCGAGGAACCTTCTGGATTGCTTGTGCTGGGCCGTACCATCCCTCCAACAGATATCAGGGTGGTTGAAGTCCCCCATGAGAACAAGGGCCTGCGAGCGTGAGGCTGTTCCTATCTGTCTGTAGAGTGCTTCATCCACCGTGCCCCCTTGGTCAGGCAGTCTGTAACAGATCCTCACAGTAATGTCTCCCATCGCTGTTCTCCCTTTAACCCTGACCCACAAACTCTCTGTCGACTGCTCACCTGTCCCCAGACAGAGTTCCGTACTCTCCAGCCTATCCCCAACATAAATAGCAACTCCCCCTCCCTGCCTACTGGGCCTGTCTTTCCTAAAGAGCCTGTAACCTTCCATTCCAACACACCAGTCATAGGTGCCATCCCACCATGTTTCTGTGATGCCTACGATATCATACCCCCGTAGATGTGCACACATCTCTAATTCCTCTTGTTTGTTCCCCATGCTATGGGCATTTGTATAGTGGCATTTGAGGCGAGATCCAATTGAAGCCGGCTCATTGGCTGGAGCAGCTGGAATATCTCTACATTGCTCTGAACGTTTACTATAGGTGCTGGCAACCGACTGGGTGTGTTGGGATGGAATGATGCCCCCCTCCCCCAACACATCTAGTTTAAAGCATCCTTGACCAGTCTGGCAAGCCTCCTACCATATCCACTCTTCCCTTTCTTTGTCAGACGAGTTCCACCAGCCCCCAGTAGACCTGGCCTACTATATTGAGTCCCATGTTCAAGGTACCCAAATCCCTGACTATAGCACCACCCTTCTAACCATTTATTAACCTGCCCAATCCTCCTAGCCTTTTCAAGGTCCTGCCCTGTATCCTGGAGAATTGACGAAAAGACAATCTGAGCTCCAGAGCCCCTAACCACCTCTCCCAGAGCTCTGTAGTCCTTCTTTATGGTCTCCGGGCTACTGCTATCTATATCAGTAGCACCCACATGTATTACCAGGAGTGAGTAATAGTCAGTGGGACCGACTAGAGCAGGCAGCTTCTCTGCAATATCCCTGATCCAAGCTCCTGGTAGGCAACACACCTCCCTTGAGCCTGGGTCAGGCCAGCAGATGGGTGCCTCTGTGCCTTTCAGATTAGAGTCCCCTACTACTACGGCCCGCCGTTTTTTCCTGGCAGCACCACTAGTGATCTTCTTTACCAGTGCACCAGCCGGTTGTTCCTGGTGGGAGCACAGTTCCTCATCAGCCCCCAGCAGGACAGCAAAGCGGTTCTGGGTGGGGACAACAGATGTAGGAGGAAGCCCCTTGCTTTTAATTGTCCTCTTCCTCTTTTTTTTGTTGTTTTTTTTTTTTTTTTTTTTTTTTTTTTCTGTTTCCCAGCTTCCTGGGTTAGCAGCCTCCTTTCCTGCATGAGCAACACTAGATGCTGGAGGCCCCGGAACAGTCTGGTCCCGGAGCAAGCAATTCTTTTTCCCCACCTTTCAGCCTAGTAACAGTGTCCTGCATCTCAGCCACGTGCTGTAGGAGGACCTCCACCAGGGAGCACAGGGTGCAGCCCTGCCCATTGCTCACCCTTTCCTCAGGACAGGAGTGCAGACGCTCTCTACACCCCGAGCTCTGCACTGCAGCCCCCCTTCTCATTGGCTCTATTAACAGGCTGCACAATATGGGGCTTCAGATTATGGTGTTCTAATGTGTACCTCTCAATATAACATGTCCCTGAAGCACTTTTAAAAAGCAGCTTATGAACAAATTCAATAATAAGGTTGTTTTTTTGTTCTCAAGTGATTGTAAAAGTGGTTGCAGATAAAAATAATTTAAATTCAGAAATTATATCCCCCTGTGAAAGTTAGTTCTGCATCTCAGCCTTGAGATTGGGAGTTGAACTGACATCTCTTTTTGTACGTTTTTCAGTAACAAACACTACCTTTAACAATATTGTGGGTGGTATTGTATACAGATACTATTCATGTTAGTCTCTTATATCTGTGGAAGAATAAAATGAAACCTTATCAATGTGAGTTACAGCAGCGCTGTTTTTAAAATGCGTATTAGGTGATGGAAATGCTAGGTCTAAAGAACAGGTTTGGAAAAGTAGCCTAAGTAGCCTCTGTTTAAAGACTGAACCAGGTGTTACTAGCCCTTTCTCCCACTCCCACCCCAGTCTTTAAACGATTTTCTGTGCAGAAAAGTTTAACTTGTCACTTTCAAAGACTGTTTATTTCCACACCTACTGTAAGCTGAATTGGGGTGTAAACTTTTTCAATTTGAGAAAGCTTCTATGGCTAGTTTTTCCATTTAAGGAATATTTCTTTTAAGGCTTGTCATATTAGCCAAAATCTGAGTGTGACAGGTAAACAGGAAGAGACCTGATAAGATGGTTAAGAGGGTGGAAATAGTGTTTTATTATTTGTCTTACTAATACATTTGTCTCATGTGTGCCTTCATAAAAAAATGTAAAGTTTGCAAAAAATTTATATTGCTTTCTGCATTTAAGTAGCTCTTGAGAATTGCTCTTCTGTGCTTTCTAAGGCTTATATCAGCTTTCTGTATCTCCTGAAAGTACACAGGTGAAAAGCTGTCAATCAGCCACCTTTTGCATTTATGTGTATCCATATTTACGAATGAATTAGGTGTTTATTTTGTTGTTCTTTGGGTGAAGGATACTGAAGTTACTGTTTAGTAGTAAGATTTTTCTAGTTAGTACTTTCTAAAGTTCCCGAAGTCTGAATGTGGGAGCTTTTCTTTAAAAGCTTTCTTTAAAACCTGGAGAGGTGTTGTCTATAAAATTGGACACTAAGAAACATCATCTCTGTCAAGAGGAGGCTGGGATTAGTACCACTGAAAAATGAGAGCATTATTGGAATGGGACCTTGAAAAATACTCTCACATCTGTCATAATACACAAGAAAAATACCTGAAAACAAATTTACTGTATTTGAAAGTGACTTTCTAAGGATTTGATGTTACAAATAGCAAAGTCTTAGTGTTAATTTATAGTGAGTCGATAATCTTTACAACTGTGCTGCCTCATGTCTTTCTGTGTTATGCTTTTAATGTTTGAAGTTCTTTTAAATTCACCCTTTCTCTGATTTTTCTGAGTTTACAGTTCTTGGGCTTGAAGTGATCAAGATATTCCTGTAATGTTTAACCTTAAATTAGTTTTCATAATTTCCCACTGCAGGGTGGGAGTAGGAAGGGGGCATGTGGCTTTGTGGTACTTAGTTGCTGGCTGGAGTTAAGCTGCAACAACAGTTTGTCTGGCCAGCTTGTATGGTATGGCTTACTATAGATGGCAAACTATTACTTGTTTACATTGCTTTCAGTGAACATTTCCAAAAGTTTTCTTGTATGCTGTTTCTTTTCCTGAAGAAACTATTCCTTCCATTGAATTGAAGTGCAAAATCATAGAATCATAGAATAGTAAGGGTTGGAAAGGACCTCAAGATCATCGAGTTCCAAACCCCTGCCATGGGCAGGGACACCTCCCACTAAACCATGCCATCCAAGGCTATGTCCAACGCCACCTTGAACGGCGCCAGGGATGAAGCATCCACAACCTCCCTGGGCAACCCATTCCAGGGCCCCACCACCCTCACAGTAAAGAATTTCTTCCTCATATCCAATCTAAACCTCCCCTGTTTAAGTTTAAACCCATTACCCCTTGTCCTCTCACCACAGTCCCTAATGAAGAGTCTCTCCCCAGCATCCCTACAGGCCCCCTTCAGGTATTGGAAGGCTGCTCTGAGGTCTCCACGCAGCCTTCTCTTCTCCAGGCTGAACAGCCCCAATTTTCTCAGCCTATCTTCATACGAGAGGTGCTCCAGTCCCCTGATCATCCTCGTGGCCCTCCTCTGCACTTGTTCTAACAGTTCCATGTCCTTTTTATGTTGAGGACACCAGAACTGCACACAATACTCCAAGTGAGGTCTCACGAGAGCAGAGTAAAGGGGCAGGATCACCTCCCTCGACCTGCTGGTCACACTCCTTTTGATGCAGCCCAGGATACGGTTGGCCTTCTGGGCTGCAAGCGCACACTGCCGGCTCATGTTCATTTTTTACTTAACAAGCAGTCTGAAAAATTAATCTGTATCCATGATTCTTAGTTCATATGCACAATATTGTGCAATCTTAGAGAACTTGAAACAGTGAATGTATAACTTCTCTGTTAGGAGTAGGTGTTTTCTGTTCAATTTCTACACAGAAAATAAGTTTTAATCAGATCAGTAGTTACATACTGTACTATTGCTTTGGAAAATTTGATTCAGGGTTCTCCTTCCACATGCAGCAGATGAATTAAGGAAAACTTCCCACGGTGAAGAATAGGCAGCCACCTAAAATTTGAAATATATCTTCTTTCTGGTATTAAACATTTTTCATACATCCAAACTTGCACATATATCTCTATATATTCGCTTAGACCAGAATAAATATATGTGTGCATGTTCGTATGTCAATAGATGTTGGTAAAAAGCATAGTAAATTTTAATTCTTTTGTATACATTAATACATTTCAAATGCTTTCTTTGTAGACTTTGGAAACTGACTTAGCAGAGGCAAGAGAACAAATGAAAGAGTTGCACAATATATGCAGTAATTTGTCATCTCAGGTGGCTGTGAAACAGGAAGAATTGACCCAGAAGGATTGTGATGTGATAAGAGCTAGGTAAGTATTTAATGATTTCATTACCTTTAAGCCTGCATCTTCTCAAAAAAACATTGTTGCACTTATAAAGCAGTATCTTGCATTAGAGATTTTTTTGTGCAACAGTCTGTTTTCATAACTTTCTGCAAGATGTAAAGCATTTGGAGATCTACTCGATAACAGTTTTTATGTAGACTGTGATACATTTTGACTCTTAATGTATTATTATTTTTTGAGAAGGGATGGACTTAAAGTGTCAACTTCTGTAATTAGCATTGGGTCAGAGTACTACCAATTTCCACTGAAAGCAGTAAAATACCTATATGATTAGTGACATAAACATTTAAATTGGAGGGGCTAAATGCCCTAACCTTAGAAAAGCGTTAAGCCTAACTTTACCTTTTTAATTAAGAGCCAAATCTGACAAGTCAGCAAAAGCCTATGTAAGCCTGTGCTAAAGGTTTAAAGTGCAGTGATTTAAGCTTTATCTTAGGTCTTGCAAACCATTTATTTACACTGAATCTGTAAGATTAGTGCTGTATTATTTGAGTTGTGGAAAAGAAATGAAGGATGGAATTAATTACGCTAATTGACTGGACTACCGAATTCCTCAAAATGAACGTAATGGCAGAAGACAAATGGTAACTTTGAGTGGATTGCTAGGGAATTGCCCATTTTTCACCTCTTAGTTGTAGAGGATACATCGTGTTTATCACACCTCTGTTAGACAAATAGTATTTCCTTCAGTATTGCCTCAGACTGAGGTTATGCCTGAAAAGCTGCAGCTGGGATGCAGAAGTCATCGGTATGGGCACTCCTCTTTGCTTTCCAAGTGGAAATAACCTTACTACAGGGAGCTAGCCTCTTAAGTCTTTTTGGTAAAAAAATGTAGAAATATGATTTTTGATCCCTCCGACTTAAATTGTCATGGTATTTGATAAAATCTGTACAGGAAAATTGCTATCTTGCTATTTCCATATTTGAATGGTGTAAGAGTTGAATTTTCCAAAAGTCAGTAAAAGAAGACAAATTTAATGGGAAGTTCTGTTGAAAGAGGCAATCACTGGAATTTGTGAAATACATCAATGGACTAATAGGATTTATTATTTTCAGAAATTATTCTCAGAAATATGTACATATGTGAGAGGACTAGGGACAGCAAAGAAGACATTTTTAAAATTGGGTAATCAAGATTAGCAAAGTTACTGCTTTTTGCTTGTAGTTTAGAATATTGTGGACTGAGTTGGCCAAATCATCGAACTTAAAATTTCTCAAATATATTCTTTGCAACATCTTTGTGGGTGACATGCACAGTGGGATTGAGTGTGCCCTCAGCAAGTTTGCCGATGACACCAAGCTGTGTGGTTCGGTTGATATGTTGGAGGGAAGGAATGCCATCCAGAGGGACCTTGACACGCTTGTGAGGTGGGCTGATGCCAACCTGATGAAGTTTAACCATGCCAAGTGCAAGGTCCTACACGTGGGTCGGAGCAATCTCAGGCACAGCTACAGGTTGGGCAGAGAAGAGATTGAGAGCAGCCCTGTGGAGAAGGACTTGGGGGTGTTGGTCAATGAGAAAATGAACATGAGCCGGCAGTGTGCACTCGCAGCCCAAAAACCCAACCGTATCGTGGGCTGCATCAAAAGGAACGTGACCAGCAGGTCGAGGGAGGTGATCCTGCCCCTCTGCTCTCGTGAGACCTCACTTGGAGTATTGTGTGCAGTTCTGGTGTCCTCAACATAAAAAGGACATGGAACTTTTGGAACAAGTCCAGAGGAGAGCTAAGAGGATGATGAGGGGACTGGAGCACCTCCCGTATGAAGACAGGATGAGAACGTTGGGGCTGTTCAGCGTGGAGAAGAGAAGGCTGCGTGGAGACCTCATAGCAGCCTTCCAATATCTGAAGGGGGCCTCTAGGGATGCTGGGGAGGGACTCTTCTTTAGGGACTGTAGTGAGAGGACAAGGGATGATGGGTTAAAACTTTGTCGTGGTTTAAGCTGTAAATCACGCATCCTGCTCACTCACTCCCCCCTCTTTCTTCCCCCCGAGCGGGGGTGGGAATGGGGAGAAGAATCGGGAGAATGTAACTCCCACAGGTTGAAATAAGAACAGTCCAGTAACTAAGATATAGCACAAATCACTGCTGCTACCACCAATATTAATAATGACCAGGGAAATACAAGGGAAGAGGATACAACTGCTCACCACCCAATGACCAAGCGTGAACTGCCCTCTTCCAGGTTCCTGCCCCCAGTTTTTCCATTCTGGGCATGACGTACTGTGGTATGGAATACCTCTTTGGCTAGTTTGGGTCAGGCATCCTGTTTCTGCTTCCTCCTGGCTTCCCCTCCTCCCTGGCAGAGCGTGAGACTCAGAAAGTCCTTGGTCAGACCAAAATATTCCAAGCCGTAACTGCAAACATTGGTGTTATCAGTGCCGTTCCCAGGCCAAAAGTCGAAAACACAGCACTGCACCAGCTACTAAGGAGAAAAATGACTGCTACTGCTGAACCGAGGACAAAGTTAAACAGGGGAAGTTTAGATTGGATATAAGGAAGAAATAATTTACTGTAAGGGTGGTGAGGCACTGGAGTGGGTTGCCCAGGAAATTGTGAATGCTCCATCCCTGGTGGTATCAAGGCCATGTTGGACAGAGCCTTGGCAGGGTGGTTGGGACTAGATGACCTTAAGGTCCTTTCCAACCCTAATGATTCTGTTCTATTCTAAACTAATCTATTCATATCATGGTAATCTCATTTAAATATGTAATTAAAATAAGTACTTTTTTGAACATGAGATCTGAACTTGAGATAACAAAAAGATGGTCAATATATTTATTTAAAGTTATAGGTCTTTTTCTGTATGTTTTTCCATACAACCAACCTTCTGTATTTGTGGAAAAGTGTTTGTCAAAGGGATCACATGTTTTTCTGTGTGCTCAAGTGTTTTCCTTCCCAGATGCTTCACTGATGTTGCAATGAGTGATAGTATGTGTCCATATCACTAGTTTGTCAGTTATATGTAACATGTTACGTGTATTTGTTCAATACTATTATTGTTTAATGTCTGTTGGTCTTCCTCAGTGATCTTGTAGTCTTTGGCTACAAGTGTCTTGGTTACATTTCCAGTATGAAAAAAGAAGGCTTATGCTAAAATGCTTTTATAAAATTCACAGTTTTAGGCAGCAGTTTCTGTAGTTAGCCATACGGACTGAGAATTTCAAGTATTCTGTGTTTTTTGTAGTACAGAATACTGAAGTTTCTCCTTATCTTCCTAAGGGGAAACATACATAAAACATTTTTTTCTTTTGGTTCTTAATGAAAAAACAACAACTCCAGAAATAAAGGAAAAATCTGAGGAGAAAATAAAGTCTCTACATTGTCTCATCTTCTTAGGCCAAGATCTTAGAACTGTGTTAACTTCATGATTTAAACATTTGGTTGTTCTTTTTGTATTGTAACTGATAATTTATATTTTTTTTAATTCTTGGTTATACCTCAGACTTGTAAAAGTATTGCATCGGTTGGTCAGTTTTCATTTAATGCTGGCAGAAAATTCTTTGACAATAGCATGGAAAATATCCTATTTCCTTTACTATCTTTCGTCGTGAATTTCAAACTTTTGGAGCTGAAAAAGGACAATCTGATTTGCAAGTCTCTGTGTTCTCCCCACTGCTCTGCCTCTCTCTACGCATCTGCTGCCTGCCTGCCTTCCCCACCATTTGCTTTCTTGAAAACAGACCAGGAGCATATTTGTAATTGTTAGAAACAAGCTCTGGAGAAAGGAAGGAAGGAAACTGGCTTCCTTCATTTAGTATCTTCTTTTATATGCAGTATAGGCAGATCCAGAAAAATACTTCTCAGCTGACACCTTGGTAATTGTGTCTGAAATTTTTACAGTAGATGCTAAAATCAATTGGAAATTAAAATTCTTAAAAGTCTGAGTGCAAACTGGTCTGGTGCTGTTTCTTGTGCAATCTTAACTTCTTCTGTTCTGCACATCTGACAGGTTTTTACAAAAAGTTTTTTTCAGTTTAACAGTAACTGTGTCTGCAGACACTAAGAGAAATGTTTTCTTTAAGGGGCAGTCTTTTTTAGCAAATTGTCAGGGACCAAAATTTTAAAGTACTCCAGTCTCATTCTGGCGGTACAGAGTGGGAGGTGTTTCTGAAAGTCCCACCCGGTGTCAGTAAAAGTCTGTCACATAATTCTGAGCTGTGGAAAATTAATTTTCTAAGACTAGTGAACAGACAGTATTTACAGGAACCATCCTGCACGGTGTATGTCTCCAGAATACCACCACCTTCTTTTGCTGGCTTTTCTTTTGGAAAGCACTTTTGATCTCACTGGGTTTAATTTCAACCTCCTGAAGTAGTTATGAAATCCATTTCCTTGTTCCATTTTTTAAGTTTGCATTTGGTACAGATTTTCTATATCTATATAGAGTCCCTGGTAGCCTTTCCATTTTCACATTCTTGAAGAACATTAAATCTTGCTGTTTTGTTTCTAAAGATTAACTCCAATGCATCTCTGTGATTTATGTTTTGAAATTAGCCTCAATATTAGGTTTTAGAACTTTGTGTTTATAGCTGAGCACTTGGTGGTCTGTGTCTCATTGGCACAGAGCTCTGGTGGAACTCTGAACATCAAACTTTAGAGGCTTGCTTGACTCGCTGAAACCTGAGCCTTGCTGACACAGGTATCCAAGAAATATTAAACTGCTGTGAATATTGTAAACCATTATAAAATTGAATTAGAATTTCTTGTCTCTGTGTTCTTAATGGAATTGTGTGCCACAACTTTATTCCTTTAAAATTAGTTTCTCGTCCTACCTCAAATCATTTCACAGCCACTTTTTTTGTAATAGTATTGCCACCTCTCCCCCCCTGCCCCATTTACCTCTGTGCTGTAAATTATGAGGCAGTCAGATTTCTGCTCAGCCCTTATTTTGCTGCTCTGGGATTTCCAGGTTATTCTTTGAGTGTGCTGTAAACCATTTCATAGTATCTGTGCCATTCCCCTGAGAAGCCATAATTCATAATGCCTGTCACTGTTGTATTTCTAAACTACAGCTAATGGAATTTAGAGATTTCCTGAATTACTGTTATATTTGCTTGGTAACAGGGGTAGCAGAGCTACTCAGAATCCCAGTGTATTCACCAAAACTGTGGTGGTGAAACAAAGCCAACATCACCTGAAGTGGTGGGTATGATGAACATTAAATCTGTTTGCAGCACAAGTGTATATAGCTCATGGAGTGACAGCAACTACTCATTTCAATTACATCTCTGGGAAGCCACAGTTTACTCTTAAACTGTTGGTATGTGCAGGACATAAAGGTTTTATTTAATGTTATCCTCTAAGGGGAGGAGAAAACTTTAGTTACCGTTCATGTCTGATGTGAGCGGCGGAGCTACCTCTACTGTAAACAGTAGTATGACTCTTAAATATTGATACTGGCAGGACAAGTTGTTAGGTCTTTGAGTCTTACTACAGTCCAGTTTGTAGAGTAATCATGTAGTGTCAACCTTGCAATGTTTAAAGCAAAATCTGCTAAGGTTATCTTACTTTTGTGGCTGAAATTCTTCAGTTATGCTCTTCTATCTTGACTTGAGAAAAAACTGACTATTTTTCACAGTTTTTTTTTCTTCTGACTTGAAGAGTGCAGCTCACTTTCTATAAATTTCTTGGTTTCCCATCGTATTGGTCTTGAGGTGTTTCAGTTTTGGGTTTTTTTTTTTCCCTCAGTAGTATCTGTTGACTTCAGTGTTAAGTGGAGTATGGAGTTACATGCTCTCAGTGTATCATGGTGATCATGGTGTGTTTGTTTATGGGTATGATAAGGGTGGTGGGGAAAAACCAGACCAATTACATCCAATTTGCAATTTTTGATTATTTCTTCTATTACATATTCGCGTTGAAGTATCATTTTACTGAAGACTTGACATCCTTATCCTGCTGCAGTGACTGACAGGTGTCTTTCTTGTAGAGTGATTGGTAGATTGCTGATTTGAGTAATCTTATTAATAGATGTTTTGATCAGAAATTCATTTTTATCTTTTAACTGTTTTTCCGATTATCATGGGGTTGATTTTGTGTACTTGCTTTGAGCATGCTGCAGGCAAATTAGTAACAGAATCATACGGAATCATTGAGTGGCTGAGACTGGCAGATACCTCTGGAAATTGTGTAGTTGTGTAGTCCCTCTGCTCCAGCAGGCCTAGTGTTCTGCTCAAGCAATATCAGCCAGAGCAGGCTGCTCAGTGTGATGTCCAGTTGACTTTGAGTATGCCCAAGACTGGAGAGTCTGCAACCTCTCTGGGTAGCCTGTTCCAGTATTTGACCACTTTTACAGCATAAAATCCTTTTTTTTTTCCTGTTTGGGTTTTTTTTTTGTTTGTTTGTTTGTTTTTTTTTAACTGGAATTTCATGCCTTTTTAATTTTTGCCTGTTGTCTCTTCTTATTTGACTGGGTACCACTGAGAAGAGTCTGTCTATGTCTTCTTTGTAGACTTCCATCAGGTACTTATCCATAATAACCCTCCCCTCTGAGCTTTCCTTTCACCAGAATAAATAGTCCCAGCTTTCCCAGCCTCTCTGTGTATGGCAGGTGCTTCAGTCTTTTCATCATCTTTGTGGTCCTTCACGTATCCATGTCTTTCTTGTACCAGACCTAGAACTGGACGCACTGCTTCCGAATAAAGGGGAAGGATCACCTCCTTCCCCATGCTGGTAACGCTATTCTGAGTTCGTCTCAGAATGTCTTTGGTCTTTGCCACAAGGGCACGTTACTGGCTCCTGGTCAGTCTGATGTCCACCAGCATCCCCAGGACATTTTCTGACAAGCTGCTTTCCAGCTGGTCAAGCCTCAGTCTTTGTCGGTGCATGGGGTTATTATTCCTCAAGGTAGTAATTTGCACTTCCCTTTGTTGAACTTCATGAAGTTTCTGTCAGCCCATTTGTCCAGGCTGTTGAAGCCCCTCTGAATGCAGCATGAACATCTGGTGAAACGACCACTGCCCCCAGTTTTGTGTCATCAGCAAACTTGCATGGTGCATTTTGTCCTGTTGTCCAGTTCATTAATGAAGATGTTAAAAGAGGATTTGCCCCAGTGTTAACCCCTGCGATACTCTACTGATGCCTGGCCTTTATCTGGACTTTGTGCCACTGATCACAACTCTTTAAGCCCAGTAGATTCAAGCCAGATTCAAATCTACCTTACTATCCATTTATCTAGGTCTCCTGTCCCTGCTTCTGTGTCTGTATCCTTCCTTTTACATTTGAGTTTAGTCAGTAGAGGTCCTTGTTCGTCCATCCAACAATCCTTCTGCTACCCTTGCTTGACTTCATACTCATTGGAATGGACCATTGCTGATCTTGCAGGAAGTGATCTCTGAAAATCAGCCAGCTCTCATGGATCCTTCTTCTCTCCAGGCTGTGATACTGCATTGGATTCTTCCAAGGAAGTCCCTGAAAAAGGCCTGCTTGCTCCCTGGAAATCCAGTGTTCTGATACTGCTTTTTCCCTTTGTCCCAGCTCTCAAGATCCTAAACTCCTATCATCTCAAGGTTGCTGTAGACAAGGCTGCCCCTGACCTCTACACCTGTGACCATTCTTTGTAAATATGTGGTCCAGCAGTGTGTGTCCCCTTATAAGCCTGTTAGTTGCCTATAGCAAGATGTTCTCATCAAAGCACTCCAGAAACTTCCTGCATTGCTTGTGCCCTGCTGTGTTGTCATCCCTCCAGTATATACTGGAGTGATTCAGGTCTCTTCTGAAGACAAGGGGCTGCAAACATGAATCTTCCAGTTCTTGAGAGGACTTAATTCTTCCATCTGGTCAGAAAGGATCAGCAAGCAGGCCTTGGGTCATCCACGTTGGCCTGCCCCCACAGATGCTCTCATCTGGATCATTGCCCATCCCAAGGCAGAACTCCATCCATCCATTTAGACTACTTTTTCACATAAAGGGCAATTTTTTGCCATCCTAGCTTGTACTTCCTGAACAGCCTGTATGACATGGCAGCGCTCCAGTCATGTGAGGTATCACATCTTTCTGCATGATCCTAATGAGCCCTGCAACTACAGACAGATCTCTAATTCCTCCTGTCATCTTCCGTGGGGACATGCTGTATGCATTTGAGCAGCAACTTCAGATGAACAGCCAGTTGTGCCTGTTTCCCAGGAAGAGTCTTGAGGCTGCCTCTAATCGTGTCTTGTCAGCACTCCCTGATTTATGTGCATATGGTTAAGGTTGTCCTCCCTGAGCTTTGTATTCACCACAAGGTCTTTCCTGGGCACACCAGCCTGTGCCCTTTTCTTGTCAGCCCTGGCCACAGCTCTCTCACTTGTTGGTCAACGCCTCTCTCCCCCACCATTCCTGTGTTAAAGCTCTCCTCACCAAGTTGGCCTGTATGTTACCTAAGTGCTTAATCCTGTGAATTTGTTTGTGTTGCCCCATCGGTACCGAATAATTCCTGGTAAGACTGAGCATCATTTCCTCTTTCCTGTGTAGAAATGAAATAAAAGAAGGTTCCCTTTGTTGATTTACAATGTATAAATCATAACTTTTAGACTAAAGAGGATAAAAGCACCTGTAACATAGAAATGCAAGTAGCATCCAACTGCAGATTAAATACAGTGGTTGTGTATTTCTGTGTATCAAGAATTTTTCAGATTGAAACTTTTTGTTTGCGTAACCTTTTACTCAAAAAAAAAAAAAAAAAGGGAATTTAGGGCATGTGTATGAAGAAATAAAGTTTGATTTTTGAAATATGGAATAATGGAACTCTGACTAGGTTTCCTTATATTTAAAAATCCTTGAACTTAACATGAGCAAACATGTTAACATGTGTTCTGACTGTGCTGCAGTTTGGTGGCTGCAAGGTTGAGCTTCCCCCCAAATCTCCTCTTTTTTAGAGTATGACCCAAATCCTGATAAAGTCAATAAGAAAGACTCCATTGACCTTAATACACTTTGTAGGCAGACCATTAGAGAATACTTAATGCTGTACTTTCTCAGGTGACAGACACAGATAAGTGTGTTAATGTTTGTACATACAAATTAAACAGCAGCAATATAGCAGAGTGGTCTTGGCAACAGCTACTAGCATAATTTCTAGCAGTATCTGAGAATTCAACATTATTCCAGGTTTTTCTCTTCCAGAACAAAATGAAGATCTGGAGAACATGTATAAAATTAATATAATCTGTGTTTCAACTGTTGTGCAAAGATGTGGTTTTTGCTATTATTTACACACGTTCAGGGAAATAAGCCAAGTGCTTGTTTCGAAGTCTGTCATAGAGTTTCATAAAGTTCTAATATATCATTATGTCCCTATTTCTCCTGCTGTGCTAGTGAACAGAATTAAATTAGCACATATGAAGTACCCACTGCAGTTTTGCTTTGGTTTTGTTACATAGAGTTCTAAATGCACCTCTACTGTTGTTAAGGTTTACCTCTCATTAAAAACGGTAGGACCTCAGAGCAGCCTTCCAATACCTGAAGAGGGCCTGTAGGGATGCTGGGGAGGGACTCTTCATTAGGGACTGTGGTGAGAGGACAAGGGGTAATGGGTTTAAACTTAAACAGGGGAGGTTTAGATTGGATCTGAGGAAGAAATTCTTTACTGTGAGGGTGGTGAGGCCCTGGAATGGGTTGCCCAAGGAAGTTGTGAATGCTTCATCCCTGGCGGCGTTCAAGGTGGGGTTGGACATAGCCTTGGATGGCATGGTTTAGTGGGAGGTGTCCCTGCCCATGGCAGGGGGGTTGGAACTCGATGATCTTGAGGTCCTTTCCAACCCTTACTATTCTATGATTCTATGATTCTATGACTTAAATAAAATACTGTTAATTAAGCTATGTCCTTAAGTGTTCTCCTGCATTGGCCTGTTAACAGGCTTTCTTAAACTGGTGTTTTAACCACATCAAGTTGACTGAGTATGCTGTTGTGGTACATGTAATTTCAATTTTATAGGCAAAAATATGATTATTCAGATGTACCTTTAATTAATAACATATGAAGTCATGGCTCAGGTCTTAAGAAATGTTTTTTTGAAAGTTCCCTTAAAATGATTTCTTTGTCCAGTTTCTCAGGACCAAGGAAGTTGACATTTAAGCTTACCTTTTGTACACTAATCTTTGTGTGGGTGTCTCCAGCAGTATTATAAAAATGTAATGATAATTCTTGTTGTTAATGGTAATTCTAAGTGCAGAGAAGTTGGTCACCAATAAAAATCTTCGAGCAAATAAGAAAGTAAATTAGTTGAAGTGCTAAACTTATATTTCAGTACTGTATGTAATACTAGTTGAAAAGTGCTTGTGAATTAAACAGGAAATTAAGTAGAAAATATATAAAGAGTCTTCTAACTTGTTACAGAAAATATTCTAGGTTTTTAATCATTGTTTACAATAAGCAGGAGTTACTGATCTTCAGTTCCGCCTTAATTTATAAGATTATCATCAGTAGAGTAAAATTCTCAAGCAGACTGATTATATTAGATCTATCCTATGCTAGCATTACAACATATTTCCTATTATTGTGTTTATAGAATTTTTATTGTTATGTTATATAGTGCACACCAAAGTTTACTTACTTTGCTTTATGGCTTTCTCAGTATGCTGTACCTTCAGACAAAAAGCAATTTATCAGCAGACATATTTTATGTGTCTAGGGAATAGACGCATTTCAGAAGAGACTTGCTTTGCAGATACTTTGCAAGTTAAGGAAAACTTGTATCTTTTCTTGATCTAGTTAAAAAAAAGAAACTTTTTACACTCCATGTGTTCTAAATATTTTACATTTTGACACCCACCACCAAAGAATTAACTGAATATTGATTAGGGAGTATTGATGCAGTAGCAAAAATCCATTTATTGTAAAGCAGAACATCAGAGGAAAATTGAAAGGCATTCCATTTTGAAAGTTAGCTGTTTTGTAGATATTTCACAAAAGTATTTGATAAATATATGTAACTTCTAGTGTTTATAAGGCAAGTGACAGAAAAAGAAATGAATATAGGAACCTTATTATTTACAATAAAATTATTTGAATACAATCGTTTAATTGAGGTCTTAATTTCTCTGTATTGCTTATTTTGCACAGGAAGGAGTTACAGGAGCTGCAGAATCTTTACAGTCAAAACATTGAACATACAGCGCAGCAGGCTGAGCTGATAAAACAACTTCAGGCTCTCAATAATGGTACACAAAAAGTACTGAAAGACCAAGGAGATGCTCACATAGCTGAAACAACATCCTATCAAAAAGTAATGTCATTCTGCTTTATGATCACAGGATTCATTTTAATGTCTATCTGTACAATAGCAATGGACAGAATAATCACACTGCTGTGTTGTCTTGCATCCTTTAGATCTCTGGATCTTGATTGTTGCCAAAATGTAGTTGGCAAAGTAACAGAGCTTATCAGACTAATTACGTCCCAACATATATGTCCCTTACTTACATTGAATTGGTGAGCCTTAAAAATTAAGATTTAATTGTGTCTTAGGAGTGATTGCGAATCATATAAATTTCTTTATGTAATTTTGTGTTATCTGTGTTTTTCTCCTTCATCTCGTGGAGCTTTCAATTGCTAAATTCTCCAATTTGTTTTTGATAACTTAGGCTAAGGAATTCCTTTCAGTTGTAAATAATATATTTGTGTGAATCTCAAATGATTTTACTCCTTTAAGATGCAAAAAAAGCTGCTCTATCAAAATTAACTGGAAAAATTGTTGCCATGATAACTTTTGAAAAGGATAGATAATTAATTTCTTTTTACTATATTTACATTTGCAGAACAGATTCACATTTTCGATGCATGCCAGGAAAAATGCTAACCCTGAAGAGCTGTCACATGTATGTGCGTTACTCAGAACTTCTCCTTTGAATCTAACAAATTATGTGAATGTGTTTTTCAGTCTGTAAGAAATGCAGAAGATACGTTTGCTTCCTTTTTAGAAACATTGAGAAGGAGGAAGACAAGAAACAAGTTGTATACACATCTTTAACTTCCCTTCTACCAATCTTGGAACCAACTGTTAGTGCTTTTTTAAAAGAACAGCTGTTTCCCTTTATCATCTTACTTACAGTATACAGTTGGTGAAAAAATTGTGAAGCTAGGCCTAAGTTAAGCCAGAATCATTACTGGGCTTCTAAAGGTGTGTTTAGTTAACATTTTATAGTACATAGTGCCCAGCACATTCTTGGGTACTTAACTCTGCAGGAGTTTATCACTGACTGCAGTGATGGATGACATTGTCTTAGTTCACTACAGTAGTAGTCCAGCCAAGCTACAGGTAGACCTCCTTCCTTCTTTTTGTAAAATATCAAAGTATCTAATGCACCTGGAAAAAACCTCTTGGTTTTATTTTTGTTTTAAATAAAAATAGGTTAAAAAAAGTATATATATTAAAGAAAAGTTATATATGTGAAAAAAGAAGTCCTGTGCTGGATTTAATGAGTGGAATAAATCTAATAATGTTTGTGGCAAATTAAGAGAACTTCGAAGGGAAAAAGGAGTCTCTTTGTCATGACAGTCCTGTCCTGTACTTCTGATCAGAAGAACTGTCTAAAATATCCAACTGTAGTTGCTTGAAAGTAACATGCATTTTTCAAATCACTAGATACACAAGCCTACTGAGGTCACAGCAGGCCTTTGGAAAACTCAGATCTGTAAAAATAATACAAATGCCTATTTTTCCTTTGAATGAGAAAGACAAACTATTGCAGACCAATGTCTGGGGTTTTTTGTCTTCCATGCATTAATAATATGCAGGCTGCAATAGCTAGATAAGGATGTGTCAGCTATTCCATAGACATATTCACAAAGGAATATTTTCCTACTGTTCCATATGGCATTGAGCCTATCAGTATGTACATCCTATGATATATTGTCCCTTACAGCAATATCAGTGACCTCTCTCTTAGTGCTCAGATAGGCAATATATGCCATAGCTGAGGCAATGCAGTTGGTTTATATATTCAAAGACTATCTTACCCTCTGCCTTTAAGAAGAGCTGCTGTTTGTGCTGATACTAATTTTTTAGTGCAAAACAGTTGAGTGAATAGGAGAAAAAACATTTTTGATAAATCAGATCAGGGTCATGAACTTGCACTGGATTATGTGTAAATCCGTTGAGGGACACAATTTCTTTTCCAAGTCTAGCTGTAGTGGGAAGTATGCACATGCGAAGATCTGTAGTCTGTTTTATGAAATTGTGTTGATTTGACATACTACTACCCTTTTTTTTCTTTAAGTAGAAATTTTAAGGGTGCTGTGTTCTACAATAACTCCTTTATGTTAGAGCATTTATGGAAACAAATAGGTATCTGTTTCATATTGCAGCTGTAGTTCTCATTCTCAAGGATAAAGAGTATTTTTCTTAAATGTATAGCATCTGTTTTAGCGGTCCCAAATGCTCCAGGGACTTCATTCCTGTGCTGGATTTAATGAGACTCAATAGATTTGTCCTCAGCAACAATTTCAAGGTGGGGAGACTTCAATCAATAGTAGGGATAATAAGACAAGAAGAGATTCTGAGCTCCTTAACCACCTTATCACAGTTTTTTTTAAATTTACAATTTAGGGCCTTTGCTTTTATAATGCAGTACTTTCTGTTCATCTGATGTGGCCACTTGGTTCCTTGTTAATGATACTGATGAAAAATCTCTTAGTGGAAGGCCATTTTAGTGAAGTTAAAATACTGTTATTTATCATTAAGTAGGAAATCGTAATTTGTGTCTTAGACGTCAGCTCTCAAATAGAGAATACTGTGGATAGTGAGTGCTACAATCCATGTCTGTGATAAAGAAAAGCATTCTTCAATAATTAGATTTTTGGCATAGCAAGAGTGCTCAACTGTGAGGCATTGCAGAAGTCTTCATCAAGTACACCAGAAAGCAGACAAAAATAGGGTCATGTCAGATACATTTTCAGATACTGTGATTAATTTTGTGCCTGTAGTTGCCTTTGCTAGTCCTCCTTTTGGTCAGTGTGTGGAGATAGTTTGCTTTCCTTCAAGCTTGAGAATGTCAGGTTACTGGCTTTACCATTCTAAGGTTAAATTTTATCACTTCCAGTCTTTTTTTGCAACTGCAACAACCTTTAAAACATAGTTTAAAATTACATTATTGTGTTAGGGTTTATGTAAGGAGCACTACATTCACTAAATAAAAGCTACAGTCATAGAGATGTGTAAATGGTTACAACAATACAGGTTATCCATCAAATTGAAATGAAAAACGTAAGTTCTTTCACACATGGAAAGAGCTGAAACTTAAGTGTTCAGTCAAATATCCTGAAGCCCACATCAGTAATAAGAAATCATCATTTTCATATTCCACTTTTTCTCTGAAAGCTGTGAGAAACTCAGATCTTTAATGAAGTGACCAGCAGGTTGAAGGAGGTGATCCTGCCCCTCTACTCTGCTCTTGTGAGACCTCACTTGGAGTATTGTGGACAGTTCTGGTGTCCTCAACATAAAAAGGACATGGAACTGTTGGAACAAATCCAGAGGAGGGCCATGACGATAATCAGGGGACTAGAACACCTCGCATATGAAGATAGGCTGAGAAAGTCGGGGCTGTTCAGCGTGGAGAAGAGAAGGCTGCGTGGAGACCTCATGGCAGCCTTACAGTATCTGAAGGGGGCCTATAGGGATGCTGTGGAGGGACTCTTCATTAGGGACTGTGGTGTTAGGACAAGGGGTAATGGGTTCAAACTTAAACAGGGGAAGTTTAGATTGAATAGAAAGAGGAAGTTCTTTACTGTAAGGGTGGTGAGACACTGGAATGGGTTGCCCAGGGAAGTTGTGAATGCTCCATCGCTGGTGATTTTCAAGGCCAGGTTGGACATAGCCTTGGATGGCATGGTTTAGTGGGAGGTGTCCCTGCCCATGGCAGGGGGGTTGGAACCAGATGATCTTAAGGTCCTTTCCAACCCTAACCATTCTATGATTCTATGAAAGTTTATCTCACATTTTAGTTCAAGCTCCAATAGCATTTGCTATTGTCGTGAAGTGTGTTAATTATGTGAATCTATTTATTTCTCATATACCAAACACCAGCAGAGTTGGTCGTATGCTAGCAAATAGATTTCAGCGCCAGATGTGCCTATAGGTTAAAGTTGAAGAAATCCTGAGTAGACTCTGGTGCTGTCAGGGTGATGTTAAACACTGCACTCACAGGTAACAATTTTCATGCTTGAAAAACCCTGTACTTAATATGCTGTGGTTGATATCTACAGAATGCTTAAGTGTCTGGTGAAAAAAAAGTAAATAATCTATAATAGTCTGTCACTGATGCTTGGAAACTTGATGCTTAATGTTGCTGGCAACAGTAATGTATTTTTTTAGAGGATCATAGAATCCTCAAATGGTTTGGGTTGGAAAGGACCTTAAAGATCACCTAATTCTAACACCACTGCAATGGGTAGGAACACGTTTTTGCTTGCAGGTTGCTCAAAGGCCCATCCAACCTGGCTTTGAACGCTGCCAGGGATGGGGCAGCCGCAGCTTCTTTGAGCAACCTGTGCCAATGCCTCACCATTCTTCACAGTAAGAATTTCTTTCTACTATTTAATTTAAATCTCCCCTCTTTTAGTTTGAAGCCATTATGATACCTTTTGCAGTATGAATTACTCACATTTTTCTGCATTAACTAGGACTGGTGTTCTTTACAAGCCTGCTAAATGTTCCCTGACAGTATCCTATGTATAGGGAGAAGAAATCTAAATAGGGTTTTGTAGCATTTCACAGAGTTGTTGCTGATAAATACAATCTTTCTGAGAGAAAAATGTCATAATGTTTACATATTCAAAAAAGCAATCCACAAACCCCACTTTTAGATGGCCATATGGAATCATAGAATCACCAAATAATTAGGGTTGGAAAGGACCGTAGGATCATCTAGTTCCAGCCCCCTGCCATGGGCAGGGACAACTCCCACTAAACCATGCCACCCAAGGTTCTGTCCAACCCAGCCTTGAACACCGCCAGCGATGGAGCATTTACAACTTCCCCAGGCAACCCATTCCAGTGCCTCACCACCCTTACAGTAAAGAATTTCTTCCTCATATCCAATCTAAACTTCCCCTGTTTAAGTTTGAACCCATTACCCCTTGTCCTCTCACCACAGTCCCTCATGAAGAGTCCTTCCCAAGCATCCATATGGGAGGTGCTCCAGTCCCCTGATCTTCCTCGTGGCCCTCCTCTGGACTTGTTCTACACAAGAAGTTGCCCAAAAGTGGTTAGTGGATGGATATTGGAAGGCTACATTAGGGGTGGGTGGGGAAATCAATCAGGAAACAGGAAATGCAGGATTCACTGAAGTAAATACACTCGTCAGTTTGAATTTTTGTGGAAAAACACTAATTAAAATTGCTGAAATGTCCTTTTCTTTTACGTTATCTTCTGTCATTTTTTCAAAGGTATATTGCTACAGTTATCCCTTTTACATGGTTTCCAAACCAGTGGTGGTATTTACAGTTCTATAGTACCATAAGGTATAGGAAAGCACCTCTTCTGTCTTAGTTTGTACTTGCAACTTTTGTTTGCATACTTTTCCTCATGTTACTTAACATTCATTCTGTACTTTCTTTTAGTTTGGTTTTGTTTTGTTTTTTTTCTTTGTCTCTCGTGTTTAACATTTTTCTCATGTATCACAAGTAAGCCTCGTGGTATCTCATCTTGAAAAATCACCTTTCCTCTGATTTTCCATTTTAAAATTGAATGCCATGAGTATGCTACATACAGTCTGTCTGGAGTGCGTCTTCAGTTTCATCCTAAAGTTTCCTCAGCTTGTTTCTGTCTGTGTTATTTTCAATTTCTTACAAACAGCATGAGCTTGTAACATGAATTTCTGCAATGGTGCTATCATAGTTTTTCTTATAGTTTTATTGTGTCTTAATTTAGACTAGCTTTTTTGCATTTGTGTCATTACTGTATGTCCACTATTACGATATGTTTGGTTCATTTATTCACATCTCTGTAATACACTTTTTTAGGGTGTCAACATTTGGATAAAACATTTAATATAGGGGAATATTTGGTTTGCACCCAGTGTATGTAACTGTCTACTGTTCCATTTGGTGGATGGATCTGTCTTACTGTTAGTTCCTCACAGGAGCAATACTATTAAAAGAAATATCTTGGATGTCCCCACTTTCTATTCTTTAGTTAAATGTCATAAAAGGTCTATGAAAGCTCTAACTAAATAACTTTAGGATTATGTAACTGGAAATTATTTTGGAACTAGAAAATGTGTTCCAGCTGTTAGCTGTCATTCAGTACACAGCAGCAGTCTAAACCTAGTTTGAAATAAATCCTGCATGCTTGTATAAAGTTACTGCTGGTCATTTGTGTCAGATGTTTCACTTTGCAGGTTTTTTCACGTTGCACTATGATTCTAGCTAACATACAATACATTAGATAGCATGGGTTAACGATTTACTAGGTTTTGTTGGAATTCCTCAGCTTTCTTTGGTCTGACCTTTGCCATACACATATTTAGTGTATGTCAGTACTTTACCTGACTCCACCATTATCAGGCTGTTAATATATTCTGTCACATGTGAGCAGGCATTTCGGTAACATCTTTTGATTCTCCGCAAGTCCTAGCTTTGGTCTGGCATTTTTAGGTTACTTGATGACGTTAAAGACACTTATTGATCTAATGGAGTTTTCTGTTTTAAGTAACTTTTCGCAGATCTAGTGGAAAGTGTATTCTGTTAAAATTAGTTAAATCAATATAGGAAATTGTCAGGTTAGCTGAGAAATATGGGATACTTTATATTTTGTAATTCATCTAAGTTACTCTTCCTTCCTGACTGTCAAGTAATGTTCTTGTGTTATATAGACTGAATTTATTACGGTGTACTGATTTCAGATACTTTTAATCTTTTTTTATATGTTTTTAAGTACCTTCACCTGTAACATTCTGTGTTGCCTGTCAGAGAAAGGACAACTCTAAGGCATTAGAAAATGATACTCAAAATACAGTCAGTGCAACACTTTCTGTGAAGCAGTCTTGTGTCTCTGGCCACTGCCTTTTTTTTTTTTTTTTTTTTGACCATGAATTTCATAAAATGTGTTAAGAATGATTTTAAATATCTTCATTATTTTTTCACCATCTTGTAAACATAATTTTTTTTTCTTTTTTTTAATATCTCTTCTTGGGAATTTGACCATTTCCTGTGTAAATGTCATGTATTACTGACTCACATAAGGCATGAGCATCCACTTATGTAAAGTCACGATTTCACTGTTCTGTGAAGCTTGCTAGTTCTGAGTTAAATAATTCACAATATTTTTGTCTGCCTTTTTTTTTCTACTCAGTGTTCCATCTCTAGTCCTCAGATATCCATTTTATGTCTTGCATCCCTGCACCCGACTTTCTGTATCTGTTTCATCGTGCTGTGTAATTCTGTATGTTCTGGAATGTGTACTGCAGTGTGATTAAATGTGGTGCATCTTCTAAAAGGGGGTCAGAAATAAGCAGAAACCACCAAAATAGTCCAGTATAAATATAAGCATGAATTTGACCCACATGCGTGGCCATAAAAGAAAGGATAGGGAGCCAAAAGGAAATTTGGAAGCTATTCTGGATATGTGTACACAGTAGATAAAACTGTTTCTTTTCATGCAGGGGATTTTCATTTTGAAATTTCCTGATGTTACATACATTAAAAATAAATCTGTGTCCTATAAATTAGTACATTGATGTTGTTTGTAAAAACAAACAAACAAAAACCTGAGTGTAAAAAGATGAATAGTGTGAGTGTGGATTTTTTGCACACAGCTTTTAGTTTGCTTTGTATTTTAAATATATGTGTTTAGGTATTGCTGTTTTCAAAGCAGGAAAGGTTGGAAAAGTTTATGCAAGTAAAAAGACACATGCTATTTGTCTTGTCCTGACAAATGCTGACTACCAAAAATACCCATTAGCTACATTAGGGGGTGTAGCTGCCAGCTAGAAAAAAACATAATATTTTTGATGTTCTCTATTCATCTTACTAGGATGTTACCTTTCAGATACTATAATTACAACCACTTAACTTCTGCTAGTCATAAAACCACCAAATTGTCATACCAGTATGATCTAGCTAATGAGCTTATATAGTTATAGCTGGAAGTAACTGTCTTGATGTTCCATTCATTTGGAAGGACATTATCTAAAAATGCATGTTTTTGATAAATGAACTGTTTGTTTTCCAATGAGATACTTACTGATTTCCATAAGAAATAGGCTGATCTGGAACTTGCATTTCTAGGCATGATGTAAGCTTTCTTAAATATAATGAAGAAAGATTCCGTAGGCACAGAAATTTCAATGCAAAGTTTAATTTTTAAGGGTCAAAGTAATTCAAAATATCAATCTATCTGTACTTTGAATTCTTTTTGTGTAAAAGACATGATCTCTGATCTGCTTTGAAAATAGATAAGAAGTAATTTACATTGTCCTAAGTGGATTTTGAGAAACTATGGGAGTAGATAGTAATAGGAAGAGGGAAGGGAAGAGAGATTATTATTTCCAAATTTCTCACAAAGTGTGAGGTAGAGAGTTTCCAAATTCAAAAGTAGTGGTAGTTTTTCACAGGGTTTAACTTCTAAGCAATGTAAGCTGGTGAAAAGGAGAAAGAAATGTATCATTTAAGTAAAGCTGGCTAGACAAAAAGTAAAATGACTTGTGTCAGTTCCTTCTACTTACAAACATTATTAATAGATTTGGAAATTCTGATTTTCATATTTAATAGGTTTCTTTTGGATGGAATGGCAGAAATGGATTTTCCAAAGAAAGCTCTGAGCTGTAGAAGTGCATACATGCCTTCTGCACATTGTTTTATGGTAGAATAAATAGTTTGAGGGAACATTGTTTATTTTCAGAAAAAAGGTCCCATCAAAAGAATGCACGTCTGAAATGAAGACAGAGAAGAAAATATGCTTAGGTAGTAAAGCTGTAGAGTCATATATTTCCTTCAGAATCTGTACTATTGTTTCTTATACTACAGGTTTATTTTTCAAACTGGGTTGTTTTGTGATTTGGGTTTTTTTTAAATAAAAGCTGGTTTTGTTTTAAACAGTGTTCAGGTGTTTATATTGAAAAAAAAGGTAAAAATGGAGAAATCACGTGGTTGTTAAGTTCTTTTATTTGTGCAAAGTAGGTTCTATTCGTTACTTAGATGTGATTCTAGAAAAACTTCGTGTGTACAGTATTTCTTCTAAAGCGCTTCTAGAATATATGCAATATTCTGTTTTCAGCATGAACAGTTGAGCAATAGCCAGGGATAAGAGCTCTAATATAATCACTGGGGTTTATAGTTAATGTGAAAAAAATCCCACAGAATAATTATTTAAACAACTGGTTTACACTTTGCATGAAATGCAGTAGGCATTAGTGGGTTCACTGTATTACTATCCAAGCTATATTAAGAGGGTTAGTTTTATAGGATCAAATGATTCTAAAAAGGACAAGGTGAGTATTTGCTATTCTCGCTTCTTTAATTTCATTGTTTCAGTTGTTTGCCTATTCTCAGTAAGGGATTTTTACTTTTTTCTTCTTTTCTATTTTCTGTAAACTGTTCAAGAAGTAAAATAAATCCTGATAGTTGGGTGAACATTTCTATTCAAAATTGCCATAAAGAAGCAACTGAAACTGTAATATCCTAATGTAAGTTTTGTTTTTCTGGAGAAACTTCTTTCAAAATTAAAGTTTCAGTGTGTTCAAATCTATGGATCATGACAGGAGGCAGGAGAAGTGTAAAAAAAAATGTCAGTAGAAAAAAGAGTGTGATATTTGTGGATAAGCTACTTAAATTATACTTCATCTCCTGTATTTATATGGGTATCTGCATTGTAGTTATTTTTAATCCTTTTCATCTCTTCTCCCCTCTCATAGCTTTATAATGAATTGGCTTCATGTTTTGAAACTGTTAAAGCAAGTGAAGTTCAACTGCAGCGAAACTGTGCCTCTCTTCAGGATCATTTGCGTGGAAAAGATGAAAAGATTTGTCAGTTACAAGAGCAACTTCAGCAGGCTCATGATGCTTCAGATGCAGTATATCAGAATCCTCCAAAATGTGAAGTACATGTGAGTCCACTTCTAGAATAGTAACAGTTGTTTTTTCTTGTTTTGAATTTAGCTTCTGTATCAGTTTTTAAAGGATATTTCAGTTAGTTTGGTTTTATTTGGTTGGTTTTTTTCTTCCTTTTTTTTTTAAGAAAAATTTTTCAACTCTGCTGCTGTAGTAGTAACTTTCTATTGTTGCTACTAGGAGATACATCACTATTAAATCTGTCCTGGGAAGAAAACTGAGTGTTGGTGTCAGAATTCAACAAGGCTTTTACATTCTCTACTAAAGACACCGAAAGTAAAAATAAAACCAAAGTGATTTTGTTCCTGGAGACCCTATTTTGTAAGAAAAAATAGTGGATTTCTACATTTCCTCTGTGAAAATTTAATGTATTGGTCGTGATTTGTTTTATCATTACTGACCATGTAACTAACTTTAGATCATAGATCCGAAGAAAGTATTGCAGTGGAGAGGAATATTGTCTAAAAGTTTCTAAGCTTTAATGGGACATTTGGAACTGTTGTAATAAATCGTCACTCTCACTAACAGCCATCCAACTTTACAAATGTGCCAGATCTTACGTGATACCCTTGACATTTTTTGAAGGCCAGTTTACAACTTATATGAAATTGAAAGGCTTCAAAATGATCTACCCACAGTGGTTTGGTAAACTCCGTTGCTTAGTTTCTTTCATAGATTTGTCAATGAGTTGTACTTCTGCATTTCAATTTTAGTAGTACTTTCCCTGGATTAAGCAGAGAGAGGAAAATAGTCGATATTGCTCATTATGTGCAAAAGTTTACTTAGTGTGGGTAGGTAAGGTAGATCTGTAGTCAAGCACTGGAATAGCTTGCCTAAAGATGTGGTAAATGCTCCACCCCTGGTGGTGTTGAAGGCCAGGTTGGACAGAGTCTTGGGCGACATGGTCTAGGGTGAGGTGTCCCTTCCCATGGCAGGGGGGTTGGAACTAGACAATCTGAAGGCCCTTTACAACCCAAACCATTCTATTATTCTGTGATTTCTTTTGTTGATTTAGTCTGCGTCTCCTTCTGGTGGTGTCTGAACTTGAAGTACATTAAACAGTATAATCCATGCAAATTAGGATTCAGATGTGAAGCAGTCCTGAATTACTTATTGGTGAACATGGGTGCAAATAAGTATCTTCCTGTGGCCTTCTGTTGGCTTTCTGCAGTTCCCATTTTTACCTGATCTCAGCATTTTAGGCTCTCTGATACTCTCCCTGTTCCTGCTGTACTTGAAGGTGTGTACTCGTCATGGTTATTCAGAGAGGTTTTTCTGTTTTGTTAGTGGCTGTGGGTTCAGTCTGACCTTCTGCAGAAATTTATTAGTTGAACATTTATGTTATCTGTCATGAGCTCAATGAGATATGTACCAATGCTAGTGGAGAAATGGTAGGAAGCAAAAGCAGACAACTTACGATAATGAATGTAATTTAGCAAACTAAATGCAGTGTATGAACCTTCATTTTTCAGTAAATTCAGCTTAAATCAGGATGTGACAGGGCAAGTGATCTGAAGCAGCCTCACAGGGAAGGTAGCATGTATAGGTAACGTTCATAGTTAATAGGTTTGTAGGAGAACCAAGATGTTAAGCAGTGTGCGCTTTGTGCTTAACGTGCTTAGTATTTTTCTCTTGGCTAACCTTCTATTCCATGATAGCAAATATCCCAAGGTCTGTTAAAATGCAGTCTTGCTTTGGTTGAAAGGCCAGGGTATGCCTTTTGGGAATGTGTCATAAGTTTGCTCCCCGTTGGCTGCATATTGATGACAGCCAAATTTCCCATTGCCAACTTTACAATCTTACATATATGCTAAAAAGGTAATGATTATTGTGTGGTTACAAAACTTTGGTTTCTGGAGGGGAATTACCTATTAATTACTTCTGTGACTTGGCAGATGACTAGAATCCTGGTCATTTGCGAAGTTATGAAGTTAAACGTGATCGAGAGAACCTCCTAACTTCCTAATTCACTCAGCTGTCTCTTGGTTGCAGCATCAAAAGAACAGAATGGATTTGGAATAGAGGCTTAAGTAACAGGACAACAAAGCAATCTACTAGTTTTACATTTTTTAAAACAATCCTTCCTGAAAAACAAGAAAATAAATAAATTTGTTAATTGCATTGTATTTCTGCCGTTTCTTGAGAATATTCAGATTTGTGCCTTGCTGAAATTTCATCCCGTAGGACATACTAACAGTCTGTTGACAGCATTAATGTACCTTATTCAGTCTTTCAAATAGCCTGGAAGATTATACATCAGTGTCGTATACATTAGTGCATGCTTCTTCCTGGATTTAAATTTTTCTTGCTGTTGAAATTACATTGTAGTCAGGCAAAAAATGAGTTTTATACTCTTTATTAGCAGTATATTTGTTTTCTTACATTAAGAGTAAAATATGCCTCTTTAATGTTGTAATCTTATTCTAGTCAGCATGGCACTTGTGTCAGTGAGGCCAGACTTCTGGTTAATTTTATTTTGAGTGTTCTGGTAATGTATGTGATGAAGAATTTGAATCCGCTTTAAAGTACATTTCTATTTACAGTTTAGTCTATGTGCACTCAGCAGCTTTTTCTCTGATCAGAGACTTTAGGCATCTTAGAACTTGGAAGTCTTTAGTTAGATCTATGCTTTCGCTGCACAGTAAAAAAGAACAGAACAAAACCATTTTAAATAGTTTTCAAAACAAGCTTTTGGGGTTTGATTAATTTCATCTCATGTAATTGTTGTTTTGGTTCTGTTTCATTACTGGTGTTCATTTTTAGCTCTGAGATGTATACCATACATTTAGTCCTACGGTTATTATACCATAACTATTACCCATGTGAATAGTAAATATTTAAAAATGTTTACCGGACCAAAGCAGTCACTTCTGTCTTGACTCCTACTTTTCATACATGTGCAAACATCAAAGACAGTGTTAAGAGATGATGCTTGATCAAAGAACTTTAATTAACCGACGTTTAAATCTTTTTTTGTTACTGTAGCATCTGACAGGTATGTGCATTCTACATAATACAAAATTCACTTGCATTTTTATAATAGTATCTTAATTTATCATTATGAAGTTTTTGAAAGTAGTTGGAAGAGAAAATACAGGTAAAACTATCAGAGTAGAAATTGCACACAGATGTAACCCAGGCTTATTAGAAAAAAAAAAAAAGAGCTGAATTTTACCTAAGATAAAAAACTGAGTTGAGAAATGTTTATATGAGTAATGCATAAATAAAATATTTCCTGAACCATTGTTGCCATGCAGAAATCCTTCAAGTCTTATCAGAGTGTGACTTACTGGTTTTCTAACATCAGTATTTCGGTGATTTCAGTTTGTTAGGCTTATATAGTATTGTCTTCAAAATCCTGATTTTCTTGATAAATAAATGGTAAAAAATTAATTGGAGAAGGTAACTAATTTATTTTAGCAGTTTTAGATTTTGTGCAGTAGTATTTAGTATTGCAGAGTGAATATTTAAAGGCTTCATTTTCTATTTCTTGTTAATGATATAGCATAACAAGAGGCAGACATCCTGTTAAGATTATGGTAATGTAAATTTTGTTTTACAGATTGGGATCATTTCAGTTACAGAAACTAATTCCTAACAAAATGGTTTTTATATTACGTGTATTTAGGCTTTACTGTTAGAAAATTTATCCATTTAATTTGTATGCTTTGAAAGTTCTTGATCTTGTACCCCCTGTGGGTCAAAGCTTGCCACAAATATCTTCTGAATTTTAGAAATACTCAAGTTATTAAGGAAACATTGAAATCAATTACAAAGATCTCAAAGTACAATTTTTTTCAGCAACTATCAAATACTGTAGTAAAAAGGTTTTTGTTTAGGGCAAGGTGACACGATGTCATACTGAACTTATAGAAGCATGTAATACTGCAGCACATTTTTTGGGGAAGGCAAAACACTTTATCGCTATTTGCTTGAAAGCTTGGACTTTGAAGTACAATGGAACTGAAATTGGCCAATTTAGGTAACACAACTTACTAAATAAATAAATAGTCTTTAATAATGGAAAACAATAACATTTTTCAAATGGTTGTATTCCCTTAAGCTGCAAACTATAATATATACAGGTATAAATCACGTCTTGTAAAGATAAATTTGCTCCATATTTAAATATGTTTGCAATAGAAAAGTACCAGTATTTTCTGGTGTTTCCAACACATAAGTAAGTATAGTATAATTTAAACTTTAAATTTAAG